>PVLC010000494.1:0-209279 GCA_004027655.1 Graphiurus murinus
TAGCAGCTCAATTCACAATAGCCAAACTATGGAAGCAGCCAAGATGTCCAACCACAGATGAATGGATTACAAAACTATGGGATATGTACACAATGGAATTTTACTCAGCCATAAAGAAGAATAAAATCATGTTATTTGCAGGGAAATGGATGCAACTGGAAAACATTATGTTGAGTGAGATTAGTCAGTCACAAAGAGTTAAGAAGCATATGTTCTCCCTAATAGTTAAGACTTTCAAAAATAATTTCTTCTAGCTTTTTAAAATGTACTATACATTATCATTATCTATAGTCATCCTATGGTGCAATAGCACACCTGAATTTCTTACTCCCATATAACTCTTAGTACCCATGGATCAATCTTTCCCCATCCCCAACTCTTCCTGGCCACTGGTAATCTCTATTCTATTCTCTACTTCTATGAAAGCAACTTCTTTAATATTCTACATGACTGAGATCATGTGGTATTTGTCTTTCTAAGCAGGTGAGAAAACTGAGGCATAAAGAAGTTAACAACCAAAGACACAAGCTTGTAATCAGAAGTTGGTCAGGTTATAGTTGAAACTCAGCTAGTGTGATTCCAGGATTTGCAATCTTATCCAGTACTCTAACACATTATGTAAGTATCTTTGCAGGAGCTATGAAGGCTTTCAAACTCTTAAAGCATGTTGCTTACTTGCCCTCCAGAAAGTTTATACTAATTGACATTTACACCAATAATGGGGAAAACCTGTTTGCCAATTGACACCTACCAGCATTATTTAATTCCTCTTTAATGATCTTGAATTTTAGCTCCCCAAATGATTAAGATAGTCCAAGGATCCAGGTCTCTTTCAAAAATAAAGGAAGTACAGCCAGACATGATGATGCACATCTGTAATTCTAGTACTTGGAAGTCTGAGACAGGAAGATCACAGGTTCGAAGTCAGCCTCAGCAACTTAGTGAGGCTCTCAGTAGCCTAGGGAGACCCTGTTTCCAAATAAGAAAAAAAATTGGGCTGGGGGTGTAGCTCAAGGTAGAATACCTCTGGATTCAATCCTCAGGACCACACACATACACACACAAACCAAAAAAAAAAAAAAAGCAATTTTATACAAATGTGGAGTCATTTGTTATATCCTTATTTTATTTATCTGTACATAAATGAACTTATGTCATGACTGTATGTATGCAATTGCTAACATATGGGCATATGCTAAGACTGCTTGTGCCAAGATTTGAGGGTCATTATACCTGTCAAGGGTGCCTATCAAAATGTAGCTTTATTTTGACAACTACTATCATGGGTGAAATTTATGATATTTTCTTAAGCTTTTAGGCAGTTGGGAGTCCTTTTATATTAATAATGTTATACTACTCTTTGGTTTAAAAAAGCACAGCAAAATACTTCCTACTCATATGTAATTTTACTTTTCATTAGCTTTATGGAATGTATATAAAATGTTCTACTATATCTGCATTTCCAGGTAATAGTAACATTTGGAAACCCTGGTTTTTATCTCTGGAAGATAATTTCTCTACTATCATTCTGAATTCAAGGAACACTAAAACTAGTGGGAAGATATCTGTACTCCCTCTTTTTTTATTAGAAAAAAATGAGGAAAATTCTATGGCAGTATCATAGCTATGCAAGAAGATTTGAATTTCTACGGTGATTTAGGCATCTTCAACTAGGAATCTAAAATATCTCTTGTCATTGGGTGAAAATTAATCACCCATCCTTCACTGGTTCTTATGGATTAGTATTCTATCATCAATATTTTTCAAAACAATCTTCATTGAATCATACATTTTACTTGATTAGGGTTCTGTGTTTTTAAGTTACAGGTGTAGCTTAGACTTTGAATTGCTTTAGATTCCAAAAGTATGCAAGTTGCATGAGAGATTAATAACCTAGAACAATTAAACACACATTCTACTGTGTTGCTTGTGATTCTTTTTCATTTTTATTTTTAAATGTGACTCTTCTTGATAGAAGCTTTGTCTTGTACACAATGCCATTGCTAATAGCAAATGAAAATAACTAAAACTGTGCTGAGGGGGAAAAAAAAACTAGACTGAAGGATTTAGAGCAGACCACTGCAAACCAAACGTTGCAATTATCTGCAGCTGAAAACAAGTAGCTTTTAATGTGTCCATTTGGCCAAGAAGAGAGAGGAGAATTATAAACCATTGCTCTTTCCTCTCCCACTCTCCTTCTCTGTCTTCTTCTTTATATAGTTTATCATCCATAATTTCAGGATGTGTTTTGCTTCTTTAAGCTGTTTTATCTGTAGGCTTATGAGGTCACTCATGTGTGAATTCCTTTGTTAGTCATCTCACCTTTTGCCTTGATGATAGAAAATTGATCAGGCCTAAAGTACAAGTTCAATAGACAACCCCCTTGGTCCTTTGTCTAGGAGAATAGCTACCATTGAAGGCCATGAGCAGGTTGCTATTAATATGACAGCCTGCTCTATCTCCCACTGTAATTTATAATGAAATACCTAATCTCCATTATTTTGATCCAAGCAGGCGATCCCATGAAAAAGTCTTTTCATCCAGTTCCCAATGGCTGTTACATGAGAAATGGCAAACCAATAATTTTTGTCAAGTTTTTTAAGCCAACAGAAATGCTTTTCCACTGCTACAGTTTCAAAAGGCACAGATAAAGCTCATTCACTGAGATGAATGAAAAAGCCATCTGGGGTTTTTCTTTTTGACTTCCTTTCCTTTTCTCCATCCTTGTAATCAAATTTGAGCAAAATCAAATGGGGCTTTCTATGAAAGTACCTTTTGTTGATCTGAACGAGCTGGTAATTTACAAAATACCCTTCCTTTGTGAGGAAGGCTAAAGAAAAAAAAAGAATCAGTAGCTTTTAAAGCTGGGCCTTAGTGGGACTCTAAATGCAATGAAAGCAGTCTGTGTTGAGAGATTGAAATGCATTTCAAAGCCAGGCCTGACTGGGGTACAAGGAAGAACAGACCTATGTGCATTTTGTAGGAAGAAAAATGTGAATGGAAAAGGGAGAAGGGGAGAGAAACAGGGGGAAGAGCTGGATAAGACATTTAAAGTAACCATAATTTTGGAGATGGATTCTTGTTGAAAATGTGTACGTAACCAGTGATACCAAAGTCGGATATTTGTTCAATCAGGATGCTCAACAATTTGAGCTTTAAAGTTTGGAGCTGCATGGGTTTGTGGAGGAAGTCGGCTTGTGATGTGTGTGCTGTTTTGCTCCAACTTTTTCTTTTTCTTCTTTGCTTTGGGTTCTTGAGGGAAGTACCTCAAGAAAGCCTGAAGATGGTAATTTTTAGACAACTAATATTTGCTATTTTCCCTCTTTTTGCCTGCCAGATTTCCTCATGATAGTGATTCTTCACCTTTTTGGATTCAGATGGACATCTTAAAAATAGTAAGTAATGTGTGATATTTTCTTCTATCATTGTTAATAGTTTATTGTAAAAAATCTGAAATTTGTTCCTTGGAGGAGTTTGAAATCATGCTTGCCTTGAAGAAAAATAGGTTTTGTGCTATATTTTCATTATTTGATATGAATTAGTTTTGGTTTGATTTAACTGTTCATTATAATATTAATATTGTGATAATGACTGTGTTATTCACTGCTGTTTTATACTGCATATTCTGCAATAGTTCAGTATTGTGTGGCAATATATGCATTTTTAGCACAACAGTTTAAGAAACTGCAAAAATTGCAGGGAACTATCTTTGGAGAAACTGTTTTTTTTTTTTGTTGTTGTTGTTGTTTGTTTTTATGCACCACACAATCTTCCTCATACATTTATAGTGTTGATTTATAGTAATCATGTTTTCTACGGACCAACTTCTGCTTGAAATAAAATTTTCATATAAATTATGTGAGCTAATTTCTTCAAAATAAATATCGAGAGAGAGGCAGATATTGTTTTGATATGATAAAGCAAACAATTTTTAGATGGTTTCAGCATGATTCTTATAATTTAATACTTTAATTATAATTAAAAGAACAAAGCTTTGTTGAGAGATATTTTTCCTCTTTTGGGAAAGTGAAAAGTCTGTTTTTAGCTCCCTAAAAAAAAAAATAAGACAAACATATGTTATCTGAAGACATGATACCTTGGATTAGAGTACATGCCACAGTATTTTTTTAAACATAGATGCAACATTGGCATTTCTATGCATCCATCACAATGCAGATTATAAATATGTAAATGCCTTTGTAAGAGTGGAGAGATATGGGAAAGAATCAGTTTTGATGTCTCCATGATGGCTTGAGCAGCATTTGCATTTGTGCCATATTATTAAAGCAGGCGGGACCTGAGAATGCCATGAGGCAACCACGAGACCCTTGTTTCTGGAGCCAAGAACAAAACAAGCTGAAATGGAACCAAGTCAGTCCCATGTTGTTTAACTCCTAAGGTAATTGTCAGGGTTTTTTAGATGATGAAATGGAGACTTCATAAGGGTATTTATGAGAGTCAAGCCTCATACCAAATTTGAATTCCTAGAAGTTTGTATTTCAGATGAAGTCCATTTTCCATGCTTTTACAGCTTAAATCTCTTTTCCAACTTCCTACATTTATCTCTGCCTGTAGTTTTGAGCCATTTGCTGCCTCCTAATGCCTGACTTTAAAATAGCATGTGTGGCAAACTGCCAAGAGGGTGGCAGTGGGGCATTGGTTGGTACAGATATTGGAGTTTCAAGGTTGTTGTTACCTGTAATTTACAACAGTTGTATAAAACAGATTATTAGAACCTGAGGGGGCAGGGGACAAGGAGAAGAGTAAAATTAATTGGTGCTTTTCTTGAGGGATATAAGTGTGGTTCTTCCTGAAAAAGCAAGTTGGATTGCTGTGTTGTTTACATGGGCTTGATGTTCTAGATGATATCTACCATGTCATTGCAGTTACTGCCTACAATCTTGTATTATTAGAGAAACATGATATAAAAGAGGTTTTATTTGAGTGATGTAATATACCCACTATATCAATTTTTTTCTACTGATTGCATTACTTTTTATGTAAGTTAAGATTGTTGTTAAATTAAGACTGTTGTTAAAAAATAGAATCATTACTATTTTTGTTAGTTCTTGAGGGGGGAAGGTATCACTTAGGTGTGTCATTGTTTTGTTGCTAATCCAAATGAGTACCTGGACAATAATGCTTTGTCATTTACCTACTACTTTCATGTCTAGTGAGTCTTAGAAGCATTTTGCAAAATTTCTATTCCATGTTCTGAATTTTTGGTAAGAGCTTGAAGTACTATATGTTTGTGCAGTGTAAAGTATCTCTGTGAAGATAATATAAAGAAATAGGTAATTGGGCCTGAAAATCAGTTAAGGCCTACTTTCTCACTTTCATAAGGATTAACTGCTTGCTCAATTTATCAAAGATTATCTGTTATAAAGATATTATTGGTAGAGCAATGGATGTTTCCTCTCTCTCTCTCTGCCTATTTTTAAATATTATTCTATAAACATCCACATTTTCAGGAGCTAGAGAGCTATTTAATTCCTGCTTAACCACTGGCATAAAAGGAACTTTCTCAAATCTTTGCTTCTAGGACTTTTACTTCTGGATATAACAACTGACAGATTACATACTTGACCCTTTGCAAAACAATGAACAAACTGCCACTCTTGGAAAGTTTGGAAACCTAGATATTTGTGGTATCTTCAAAAGTTATTAGAGGAAAGGAAAAGGGTGACATATTTGTGAAGACTGCAGTATCTGAGATTAACTTTAAGATTTTGTTTCCTTTCATGTACAATTAAAACTTCTTTGAGCTTTATGTCAGGAACTGGATGATACTTTTCCATTTACAGCAGTGCTATTGAGGTTTTATTGTTTTCACAGACTAGCAACAGTGGAGGGGTGGCTCATGAAGACCACTCCTCCTGGGGTGGAATCCTAGACCCTGGATCAGTAGGAATGATTACCTGAAAATTGTTCTTTTTCATTTCAGGCAGAAACTAGTAAACGTGTTCATGCTTTTATGTACCAATAAGTTGTAAGTTGCCTGACTAATCGGTATGCCTTCTCTAGTGTTCAGGATGCAGGAGGGTTGTTCGCTTGGATTTAACTCCAGCTTATATTAATGATGCCTCTGGGCTGACACTGACCACTAGGATTTTTTTTTAACCCAGGAGAATTTTACCTCTGAGCTACACTACACTACCAGTCCTTTGTATTTTTTTTTAAAATTTTGAAACAGAGTCTTGCTAGGTTGCTGAGAGTCTCACAGAATAGCAAGTAAGAATGAAAACTTTACTGAAGGAGAATTGAAGGGGAGGGTTTACTTTGTATACCCCACACTAAACCATTTGAGCATCCTTAGAAAATAATCTGGTCTGCAAAATGCCTTCTTAGCTTGCCGTCACTGGAGGTTCTTTTCTTTGACCCTTTTTCATACTCCCCTCAGCTTCTGTAGTGGCCTTCTACTTCCAGATACCCCTGTCTCTCTCCATCTTTAAAGTACTCATGCCTGTATGATGCAGGAGCACGATGGTTTTGCCCTAGCTGCTAAAACGAAATGCACATATTTAAGCTAGTGCACATCCCCACAAGCCTTCCTGGTGCCTGCTCTTTCCCTGCTTTGTAGGAGTGAAGATGATGTAGCAAAATGAAATAATTCCATTATACATTTTAACTTAGGAAAAAAAACATACCAGTCTTTTGGCTTTGGAGACACTTGGTTCTCAAAGAATATTCTTCAGTGGTACTTTAAGAAGGACCCAGGGACAGGGTTTTCTACCAGCAGGCATGATAAGGGATTACATTACTTTTTCGCTTATAGCTACCCTGATGACTGAGTCCAAATTCCCATGGCAAAAACAAAACAAAACATAGAAAGTGCTACTTTGTATGGGGTCAAGACCTAGTAATTAAAGAACAGCTTTAAACAGAAAATTAAGGATAAAGGAAGAGGTGAAGTTTAGAATTAGCAATGAAATGAGAAGCAAGCAATTTATCTAATAATACAATGCTAGAAATGAATTTGAGTCTCCTTTTTTAGTGTGTCTCATAAATTTTATTGTATATTGCAATAGGAAACTGTATTTTAAATTTACATACTAAATGAGAAAGGTCAAGTTTATTTAAATGATAATAGAATGCTAATGCATAGAAAGAGAAAAGTAGGCCCGAGACCCTGAAAAATGGAAAGCAAGTCTTGAGGTTTAGTATCACAAAGGTTTAGACTTGTGATAATGCACATTGAATCCTGTGATTAGGTAGAAGGGCTTTTTTTTTATCAGTTCAGCTTCTATGTACTCTTTTAAGAAAATTTGAAGAGAGAAGTGTATGAATCAACTATAATGGCTGAACACGTATAATTTGTTTTGAGTTTGGGACATGGAGTGAAAATTGAGAAACATTTTACTAAGCCTTTTGAAACCCCAGGCTTAGAAAGCTTTCAGGGAGTCATTTGCTTATACACTGCTGTATTTCCTGCATAGGTTTTCTTTTAAGTTGCTTGAGTCCTTGCTTCTGCTTTTTGGCTTAAACAATTATGTTTCTCGTGGCTCTTAGTGTCTTGAACTTGATTGTCAGTCAATGTAGCTCTTTTAGGAGAGGATGTCAAATATGCCAGCCATCCAAAATTGCCTACATTGTCATAGTTCTAATGAGTATGTCCTCCAAGAATAAATTGGAGGCTAAAAATAAATGCCTTTTGATGTTCACAGACTCCTTATAAAGTGCTCTGAAACCAATAAGAAAGATTATAATTTTTTTCTCTAAGGCAGTTATAAGAACAGATTTAATAATGTATATCAGAAGGAGTAAGCTCTCTTAATAAATATCCTTGGGAATGAAAAGACTTGAGAATAGCAACAAAAGTGTTTTGTGAAAAAACAGACAGACAAACAAGCCTATAGCTATCTTCAGTTTCTATTGCAAACTGAAGAAAGGACAAAGTACTTTATCCAGTGGAATCATGTAGTGTTCTACAGTTCAAAGGTGGGACTCCTAGGACATGATGTAGTGACAATGATATGAGCACAAGA
Organism: Graphiurus murinus; assembly: GCA_004027655.1. Classification (NCBI taxonomy): domain Eukaryota; kingdom Metazoa; phylum Chordata; class Mammalia; order Rodentia; family Gliridae; genus Graphiurus; species Graphiurus murinus. The sequence continues at coordinate 7,986 of PVLC010000494.1, forward strand.
AAAGTTGAGGCTTCTCCAGCTTTGCTGTGCAGAAATTGTGAAGTTCAGCCATGTCTTACCCATGAATTCAGGATTTCTCTCATCTCCTGTGGAAGCCAGCTCTGGAAATAAGACTCTTTAAGCCCATAGCAGAGATCTCTCCTGTCTATTTTTCTTAGATTATTTCTTCAAAGCAACTTGGATTTTTTTTTTTTTCATTTTGGGGGTAGTGGACTTGGCCAGAGAGATTGTCACTTGTATTTCTTCACAGAAGATTAAAAAATAGACAAGTTACTTTAGGTCCTTCCTCTTAAAAAATCTAGATACCTATAGAAAATATCATAATCCATCATTAATTCAGCAAAAATAAGAAAAATAAATAAAGGAAAGGAGAAGGTTTTGAGAGAGAGAGAGAAGAATGGTGGAAAGACAAGAAAAATTCTACACATAGGCCAACATATTGGGAGCCACTTGTCAGGGGCCAGCCCTCGAGGCAGCAGGGTCGGAGGTCCCTCGGTAGGTGTGGATGGAGACGAGGTTGAGAGATTACGCTCACACCCAGTGCAGTGTTGAAACGCATCTGTTTAATTCATGTCAGTCACTGTTTCTTATACTATCTATTACAATGAGGCAGGAATTTTTACAGACTTGTTTTTCCTAAAGTTGAGTGGGTACATCTTTAACTAGAAAAGCTATTTCCCATAGTATTTGATGGGATTAAGAAAACAGCAAAGGTTACAGAATACAATACATATATAAAAGTTCTTTTAGTACGAAAACAGTGTTAAAGGTTAATGACAAAGAGGAGTCTCTATTCATCAGTTTAAATCTTCATGATTTATTTTAGCTCCTGTAAGCAGCGTTCTTATCTTATTCTCAGGCAGCTAGAGTTAGTTAATGTGTGATGGAGACAAACGGGGAAGGTAGACAAACTATCTGTCTTAAAGCTTTCTTTACTCACAGATAAAATAGTAGACCTAAGTATCTTTGGTTTAGTAGCTAAGCTTGCAAAGTCCAATTCCTGAATGTTTGTAAAGAGGTTAATGAACAGCTCTGAGGCAAGCTGATGCATTCTCTTTTTCAGCTAACATTGAGGGATCACAATCTGTCCAGCCATCCTGTGTCTCTAGGAAATTTTCCTTTATAATTAATGTGAAAGCAAAACCCAAAGCACCCCAAATTTCCAGAATATAATAATGCAAAGTGGGAAATGCCATGCGTTCCTTCTTTTGTAATCATCTGCCTTGCAGGGTTCCAGCGGGACTGAGCCCTTGATCAAGGCCTAGCTATTAAGGTGTCGTGGCATAAACCAAGTTTTTTTTTTCATAAACCAAGTTTTAACGTAACTCATTTGTGTTTTGAAGCCTTTCTCTAATTCGTTCAAAGTTTGTATTTAACTGCTGTGTGGTTAGAGTCAGAAATATTTAAAGACTTTATATCCCAAAGTCACACAATTTAGAGATGCACTCAGCCTTAGAAGGCTTCTAGCACTGGATTATCAGCGGAGAGAATGAGCAGCAGAAGGGGAGAGGGACCCTTCCCCCTCAGGGATCTCCAGGTGGCTATTTATTGTTTCAAAAAGCTTGTGAACATATTTCACATTAGAGTATAGTTCTGTATTTTGAAAATGTAAAAATACTATTGTTTAAGTGATTTAGACATCTTAAATAAATGTCCCACAAAATCATCTTGTCTAATTCTGATAGGTAGATGAAGAGGGCAAATCATGCTCAGCCTATAAAAGGCTCTGGGTAAAGGGTGAGCAACTGTGTCATAATGTATTTGATACTGGAGAGCATCAAATCTTACATATTTATTAAAAAGAGGGGACAGGTGCAGATAGGTTAAGAAATACTGGTCTAGGCTAGAAAGAAAAGCAGACTCTGGGAGTGTTCTTTATTCAACAAATTTTTATGGAGTACTCTACTGGGTTTGATACCCAGGTGAAGATATATAGTAAATATAGAACTAGATGAGTTCTGGCTCAAGACAGAGATTTGGGGCCATCTTTCAACAGAATGTTAAATTAGGACCAAGAAAGGTCCATTGTTGTATTTAGCAACACATAGATTGTGATTGGCTTTGGTGAGAGCAGTTTGGGTAGATTATGGAATATGGAAACCAGTTTGTGGTGGGTTAAGAGAGTAGGAAGTAAGATGGAGAAGACTGCATATGTAGATGATCCTTTCCACAGCTTCACTGGGAAAGGGAAGAATAACATAAGTCTCAAAAATGGAATGGAACTTGGGAATCAAGGAAGTTTTTTTAAAGATGAGGGTAATGTGCTGCAAGGCACTTCAACATATATAGCACACCTCAAACATGATATAACCCAGATGTTGAGGTTTGCCTGTGGTCACAATTGAGTACTCATAGAGTTGGTATTTGAACACATGTCTATCAAAGACCAAAATACAACTGGGCCTTACAATTTGATGAGTAATTTTGGTTTCACATGGAAATGAAGGAATCAAAGGAAGTAATTTAAAGAAACCTGTACTGAACAGGTTCTCTGTTCTTTGTTAATCAAGAGTAGTATCTTCTGAGAGTGAGGAGGTTCAGGTACAGATAGAGAATTAAGGAGAATTAAAAAGACTTGAGAACTGAGCTACTGTTTTGTGTTATTTCATGAGATGGTCAGTAAGAGGGGACATAGGAGAGGTGAGGCACAGGAGAACAAAGTCAGTTATACTCATGGTCCTAGCAAGAAACTAAATGTTTATTGAAAGTGCATTATAAGGTATAATAGAAGATAAGGAATGCATAGTTCTTCCTCTCAGAGTGTTTGAAATTAGGTCACTCAATAAGGCCAATCACTAATAATAATAGGCTGGAAATGATACCACTCACAGAAGTATGAGCTGTGTTATATGGGTTAAAATATTGAAGATTTTACCCATTTTCCCACAAATGACATAGTTTTGTTCTTTATGGCTGAGTAAAACTCCATTGTGTATACATTTTTAGTATCCATTCATCTGTTGACGGACATCTACGTTGGTTCCATAATTTGGCTATTGTGAATTGTGCTGCTATAAATGTGTACGCATATGTCATTGTAGTATTCTAACTTTAATTTTTTGGAAAGACACCAAGAAGTGGTAAAGCTGGGTCATGTGTAGTTTTATTCCTAGTCTTTCGAGGAACATTCATACTGATCTCCATAGTGGTTGTACTAATTTACACTAATAGTGTACAAGTGTTACTTTCCCTCATACCTTTATCAGAGTTTCTTATTGTTTATATACCTGATGACTGCGATTCAAATGGTTATTCATCTATATTGTATCAGGAAAGATATGGAGAAAGTGGACCTTAAAGATAAAAGAATCAGAAGGGATTGGGAAATCAAAGCACATAGGATGTGAAAGGTCACAGGGTATTGTGTTGAGTTATCATATGTGTTAAAAAAATCATGCAGGAAATGTTGAATTCCAGGTTCATAAGGTGGTTTAATTCTATAAGCAATCAGAAATGTTCAGAGGAAACAGGAAGTGAATAATCTGGTTAGGAAATTCATGAAATGGACCAGACAAGAGGGAACTAGAGGTTCCACCATGGGAGTGATAGTAGGAATCAAATGAAAGAGAATTAATTAATTCAGTAATTCAACAGAAATTTACTTAGTGCTTAATATGTTAGGCAGACATATAGCCTTTAATCTCAAAGAGCTTCCAGCCAAGTATGTGATGAGATCTACAACAGTAGGAAATAACCAGGAGAAGAGATCAGATAAGAAGGATATGTATGTGGAGGAAACAGGGAACTAAGGGTACTCCAGAAAAGAGAGAGGGAGGGAGAAAGGGAGGGAGGGAGGGATGGGAGGAGAGAGAGAGAGAGAGAGAGAGAGAGAGAGAGAGAGAGAGAGAGAGAGAGAAAGTGCAAAAGAGATAGTTTTGCACATTATTGAAAGAATACAGTAAAAAGAGATCTGAAATAAGTCTGTGGAGTTTTACAACATAGATGATGTTAGTGATATAAACAGGATCAATCTCATTGCAATAGTTAGGGACAGAATTATAACTGCTGTGGACTTAAGATTGATTAAGAAGTGAAGAATTGCAAACAGGGAGATAGAAACATTTTTAGAGGTAAGGTTGGGAGGAGAACTGAGCATGTTTATGATATCACTGTAGGTGGAGAGGAGTAAACTGGACATTATCAGCCACACATCATACATGATAGAACTCAGATGTTGAGGTCTTGCTGAGTTCCCACAGAATTGGGATTTGAACACGTGTCCATCAAAGATTAAAAATACAACTGGGCCTTACAATTTTGTGAATAATTTTGGTTTCACATGGGAGTAAAGGAATCAAGGGAAATAATTTGAAGGAACCTGTACTGGACTGGTTCTATGTTCTTTGTTAAGCAAAAGAAGAGGTGTTTGCTGAGAGTGAGGAGGTCCAGATGGAGAGAGGGTATTGAGGAGAGTGGAGAAGACTTGAAACAACAATGATAGAGAGAATGTCATTAAGAGATGAAGAAAAGAAGTCAAGTTTAGGTAGCCTAGAATTTTAATGAACAGAACTGGTGAGTGGGGAAGAATTGTACATGGTTCTCTGAAAAATGTTGTCTCTAGGCTTCAAAATACTGGGATTGTAATACTTGGCAGCACAGGAGTAGGAACCAAGGAGAGCCCACAACAAATGGCCAATGCAGTCAGGAGGAGGCTGGTGGAGTAAAAAAAAATCAGGAGAACTAGAGGGATTTGAACTTCTGATGAGAGTGGAAAACATAGTTGGAAGGCTAAGAGTTAAAGGTAGAAGGAAAGATATTAGAGGTAGAAGGCAAGAGACACATTGGTGTATGAGGAAGAGCTTTATCAAGAATAGAGTAGTATCATGGAGGTAGATATCATTAAAAGTGAGAGGTTAAGGACTTGTTAGGTGAAAGCCTAAGAGGGTTGCATCAACACAACTGAACACACAGCTGGATTGAGTGTCCAGGATGAAAACATAGATGGCCATGAGGGTCAGAAAAGAGGCTCATTGTTAGTGTGGGTTGGGTTGGTCAAGGGGACCTGGAGAAGGGAGCATATTTAGCTACATACAGAACAAGAGGAGGAGAAGAGAAGAGATGTTCATTAGTGACCTTCTCTGTCACTCTTTACTGGGCCCTTACACATGTAAACTATTTCATCTTTACAACACACTGTGGAAGAGAGCTTTATTACCATTTCAGAGGTAAAGAATCTGAAGGTTTTGTTTTTGGTTTTTCCTGAACACAAATTTACTTAAAGCTTGAAGTAAAAGTATTTAATAGCATTTTAACATACAAATAGTATATAAGTGGTTACATGATATATGTATGTTATTTATATATAACATATATACATGTTATATAAAAATATATTTTAACATTTTATAGAAACATGCATTAAATTTCAATAACCAGATTATGGGAAAAGTATGTCATCAAAATGGATAGTCTAATATATTAAATATTTAATCATTCCTACTATGTTCCAAGTATTACATATGGAAAAAATAATTGCTATAATATTTGTAGTTAATGATTAAATTGTGATGAGAACAGAGAAAGAAATGATATGAATAGCCTAAGTTTAGCATAAAAGTGACCATATTCTATACTATCCTGTTTCTATACTATCAATAATACTTTTTATACTATCCATAATATTAATTTCAAACTTTGAATATTAAAGTATGGTCCAAAAATAATACATATCTTTTTCTACAGATGACTAATATATTATCCCAAATTTATAAAAGATAAAACTGAGTCTTAGTATAATTATTTGGATTTGGGGTGTCCCCCAGCCCTCACAGAAACAGAGTGGCAATGTTAGAAGCAGGGCTTGGTTGTGATTTCAGCAGTGGATAAATCCATTATAATGAATTTATCTGGGTGGTGGTCCAGGCCTGTAGGTGTGCCTGGGAAAGGTGGGTTCCTGGGGTTGCTGCCTTGGGGGTTATATATGGTTCCTCCTCCCCTTGTTCTTTCTTGCTTCTGCCTCCATGATGTGAGGAGCACAGCCTTGCACTCCCCCTTTCTCTCTTTCTGCCACCATTCCCTGAGATCCACAGTCTCTGGCCCTACATGGACTAAACTGTGGGCAAATAAATCTTCCTTTCTTTAAATCATGTGGTCGAGTCTTTAGATTATAACTGTGAGAATGCTGAATAACACATTTAGAGAAGATAAAAACTTACCCAGCATCACAGGGCTAGCATTTGAATTCAGGTCAGTTTGTGCAAAGTCCATATTCTTTCCACTAATTCACCTGTAAAGTCCTAGCACTATGAAGAAATGTCTTTTAGGTTGGTCTCAGTCAACATTCCCATTGCTGTAATCGAAGGCAACTTATCACACAACGTAGAGGAAGGAAGATTTATTTGCTCACAGTTTTCTAGAAGATCTTAAAGTTTCAGTCCATGTCAGGCTGGTTTATGTGTATGAAGCTCAGGGCATGGTGGCAGGAAGCTGATAGAGAACAAGCAAATCTCCAAAACTCTGCTCTCACATCATGGAGGCTGAAAGCAGAGAGCTAGCAAGGACAGGAGGAAGGATATATAATACCAAGGCCACACTTACAGGGACCCTTCCTTAGAAACCCAGCACTGCTTCCCACATTGCTGCCTGGTTTCCATGAGGGGCCTGGGGAACATTCCAAATCCAACCATTACAGCTGGTTTTAGCATCTTTTTAAAATGATAAAAGTGGGAGACTGTCAAAAGTTTATACTAAAACTAGATTGGGCTACCTAGATATCAAGGAAGAGCCTAAAACATTCTTCCATCACTTTAAACTTATGTTTTGACTTGTGCAATATTTTGAAAATCCTTGAAAGCAGTCTGAAAATTAAAATAAGTAGAAAGTGAGAAAGGTGGGTAGATGCCAAAAGCAGTGGGGAAGGAAGCTGCATGTCAACTCCTTCATGCTGGAGATGTGTGGTGGGTTTGCTAGAAATGCCAGATGAAATGACACACCATAATGGAATGTAGTACACAAGCATATCGCCCAATCATGTTCTTTTTCACACTATTTTAGCCTATAGGAAAGAAAAACCTTACAAATTCATGGTTAAATTCCCTCTGTTTTGAAATGACTGTATCTAGGGTAAATTAGACTCAACAACAGTGTGTTTAAGGGGAACTGAATGCTTGCTTCTCCCTGTCATTCCGTTCCCCTGGTTTCTTGCCTGGTTCCTCATATAATGAATCCTGCTTTCCTTGCTGTAACTTGCCTGTCTTTGTCTCCCCACTCCTGTCTTTGGATTGTCATTATTGCATCCTCCTCTTCTTATCTTGCTTTGCCCTTCATGAGGGGGCTCATCTTTATTCTTCTTTTGAAACTCTTGTTGTAATCTTGTGTAACAGTATACTTCTATTCTGTTTTTGTTTGTTTGTTGTTAGCCCAAGAACTTTACAGCTTCTTTCAACTCTCTTGAGACATTATAATTTTTATTCTTACTTTTTTTTAGATGCTTAGGATATTATTATCCAAGTTCTCTAGAATGTCTCTTTGTCCTTGTCTGTTTTGCTTTATTCCTTCTTGCTGCCTTCTTTTTTCTGTCTAATTTTTTCGTTCTCTTATTTGTGCTGCTATATCCCCATTGGTCTCTCTTCTAAAACTCTGGGCTGAATAAACTTCTCCCTATGATACTTTATTTCTCATAACTTGCCTCTGAAATTCTCCTTTATCTTTTAACCTTAATTCTTTTATTCTTATTAAATCCTCCCCCCAAAACCATTAACTTTTCCTCATTCTTCAGCTAAAAACCTTCCCTTCGATCCATTCCAAACTCATCAGATGTTTGATTCACTTCCTCACCTCTGACTTTCTTTTTGACCTTCTCCTGACTACTTTCTCACTATCCTCCACACTGAAATTGTACTTACCAAAGAAGTTCTAATGACTTACTCCTGGACAAATTGAATGCTCTTTCATCGGTGATCCTCATCTTTCCTGGCAATAACTCTGTCCCTGGGCTGGTAGATCACTTTTGAAATATCTTCCAAGCAAGATGGGATTCTTCTTTTTCTTTTTTAACTAACAAAATATCTTCAAGATATTTTGGCACATGGTGGCTTTGTTAGAAACACCAGATGAATATTTTCTATATACCTTATATATTTTTTTAAGATTTTGCTTATGAAAATTAGAAATAATTTGCTATTTGCATTTCTAATGGCTGTCTTTAAAAGTATCTTGACATTTCAATTGGTTTTGAATGATCAATGATTTTTTTAGGTTTGACCATAGTTCTTTCCTGAAGGACAGACTTTTAAGGTGCCCCCTTCTGCCCCACATACACTGAATTTCCTTAAATGTAATTTTCATGTTGTCACGACATGATTAGATTTTTTATGTTTGGCCAGGCAATCGAAATAGATGACTTTTTTTTTTTTTGATGGTGGTTCTAGGGATTGAACCCAGGAGAGCTCTACCACTGAGCTACACCCCTAGCCCATTTTATTTTTTATTGTTAAACAGGGTCTTGCTAAATTGCTGAAGATCTCACTAAGTTCCTGATGCTGTCTTCCAAACTGCAATCCTTCTTTTATAGCCTTTGAATTACTAGAATTATAGGCATACAGCTCTACACTCAGCAATAGATGACTTTTTGAAAACAATTCCCTTAGTTATTTTGGTTGTCGTAAACATACTTTCAAATCCCCAAACTCAAATTCAGTTGAAAATTAGAATTTTAAATATTTCTCAATTAAATGTGAAAGAACAAAACTTCCCTTCCAAAATCCCAATTTATAATGAAAATCATATTCACCATTATTTGGCTCCATGTATGTACCTGGTACTTCAGTGACTGTATTTATTCTTGACAAATGTTAATGATCATTATGAACAACAAGAGTAACAAGCTCCAGTGATAGGGAAAAAATGATTTTTAAAGTATAAAGGGTTTGGCTCAGTAACAAAAGCCTTAGAATTCCAAGTTCAGGCTGCTGCTGTCTATTTTTCTCTGCCAAGTGTAAAAGGGTGTAGCCTTAGACTCTGATTCCTTCACAGAGGCTTATTTCACTGCCTATTAACATCATTTAAATATAGATTTCTTAATTCCTGAGAATGGTGCTGAAAATAGTGTTTTGACTAATAAAATGGAGAAGACAAAGAATTCAAAGACAAAGGCAAGGTATGCACTGACTGACGTGTGTCATTTTAATGACATAATTACTTGATAAGCACTTACATGATTTAGTTACTGATCTTCAATCTTTCAAAACTAGAGAATGAATTAGTGATGAATTGTACCTGGGTACTGCCAAAAGCTGGTAGCAATATTATATTCTATGGTATTTTAGGAGACATATTACCTGAGCAATATCATTAAGTAGCCCATCATACAAAGCAGGATAGTTTAGTGACAACATTTCTCAGGGGAACCAGATTGCTTTCTGACTCAGTTATCTCCTTAATTTCTCCAGGCTGGATACATTTTAGAGTAGGGAAGAAAATATCATGTATTTTTTCTGATTTATGGGTAACTTGGAAAAATCAGAAGGGTGGTCTATTCAACATGCCACCTGGAATATGCAACTGATAATACTCTTCAGAACATCAAGACTAGGTATCATTTCTATCTTGAACTTACACTCAGCCCAAAGAAGGTTTTTCATGGACATGAAGAGGAAACACTGATGATACTTCCTAGGACTTAATAATCCATCTGTGATGTGACATTGTTAGAGCAAACCATCCATTGTGACCTTGTCCAACTTCTGCTTCTGTGATACAGATGAGGTTAGGTTAAAATGATCATTATAGGCAGTCTCTAGGAAGTAATTTCAATATCCATTTTTTCTCAACTTGTTTTTGTTGAGCATTTATTGGTTTAAGACACCCTGTCAAATGGCAGGTATAAAACAAAGAAAGAAATTATCCTTAACCTATCAGGGTGAGGGACAATTAGAAATATAGGCAATTACTGGTTTTATGGATAATTATAGTAGGATAAGTGCTACAACAGTTTTAAGTTCCTAGTGCAAGAGGAAGGACATCTAGCCATATGGTTCAGGGGAGTCTTCTTGGAAGAAGTAATGCTCAAACTGATATTTGAATAATGAATCGTGTTGTCCAGGTGAAGGGATGGAAGAACAGGGAGAGTATTCTAGGAAGTGAGAACTGCATGTGCAAAGTCCCACAGGTGAGAAAGTGTGGCACATTTAGGAAGGTTGTATTGTAAAAGGAATAGAGAGAAAACAAAAACTGGAGAGAAAAACAAAAAAACCCAAATCTTGATCAGTGTTTATGTCCTACTAAGAAGTGTGATGTTTGTTCTAAGGCTTAAGAGGGAATATGGAAGTGTTTTGAGCAGAGGAGTGACATAGACATATTTATGCTTTAGAAAGATCACCATAATTATGCAGTGATAGTGAGGTACAGTGGGAGCAAGGATGGTGACGGGAAGCAGAGTCTGCTCAAGATATTCCAATAGTCATCTAGGGAAGAGGTACTGGTGACTGAGATGGGGAAAGTGGATAGATTTGGGCAAGATGTAGGAGGTATAATTGGTGGAATATAGTGATTGAATAGGAGAAATCAGAGAAGGAAACTGTAGAAAGACTCTCGAGTCAGCTCTAAGCCACTTGAAAGAAGGTTATGACATTTAGTGAGAGAACAGAAAGGGTGATAGATTTGGGGGTAAGTAATTGAGTTCAACTTTGTTTAATTTAAATATAGTAGGCAAAAGAGGGTGAGGAAATCTCACTCCTGTTTTGGGTGTTGTTAGAGGGAGTTTTTATGGATAAATTATATAACTGAAATCAAGAAGTCTTCTTAGCATGAATTTTGTATTTCAAAACTCTTTCCCCAAAAAATCTGACTACTCACAAAAAATAGAGTGGAAGCTCAGGCAACAGCTTGGTCTTCAGTCTTCTCTTGAGGTTGGAAATGAGAAGAGGTATGGTAAGCTGGCTCAGCTGGCAATGGAATTTCATAGCTGTGAGTTGCCAGTGGGCCATTTGATCAGACAGACTGGGTGCTGCAGATCCTAAGCAAACTGAAGAGTGTTTATTTTTAGAGCAGTAGTCAGAAATGTAATCAACAGAAAAAGTTGTATGTGTTGTGAGACATGTTGTGAGGGCGGGAGAGAAAGGTAATCTGCAGAGAAGAGCCTCGATGTGTTATACAATGGAAGGAATAAAGCAAGTAATCTAGGCTAGAGATCCTTACCACACAAGAGACTTGCAGATTCAGAGACCAAAATCAGAGGTTAATAGGCTGAAGCAAGAACACTGCTGTGAGCATGTCTCTGAAGCTTAGGCTGATGCTGGAGAATGCTTTTTGAATATTCTCAGGAACTTAGTGCTAGCTGCATTCATGAAAATAGCAACAGGGCAGATACCCATGTTTCAATTCTTGGGTCCCTTTCCAATTTGGGGGTGGTTTCAACTTCTGATCTGAATGCTCTTCCTGTGGGTGAATTGCTTACTTGAGATTTGGAAATAGGAAAGGATAGGTGGAGCAGGAACCTATGAGATGTGGTGACCAAACTTTAAGAAGAACTTAAATATGTATCTTCCAGGAAATGTTAGGGTTGTAGGAATCCTTTTGGGAGAAGTTGACTGTAAAGGTTTGATGATAGCAAAAGCTTCTTGATGGTGTCCTATGTGCAATTCCAAAGAGGTGACCTTTTGGGTTTTGGACCCTTGCTAGAGAGTTCACTAGCATTTCCCTCATAGGGAACCTGTTGGGTAGGAAACTAAGCTTCAGTGCAAAATTTCTTTTTGTTCCTTGTGTTCTGATTTGGACATGGAAACAGGTACCTGTTATTCAGCAAATGTCACAGGATATATCTGATGACCTCAGATGACTACGGTGTCACAGGTACAAAAGATAAGTCCTAATGATAATGAGTATGGAGCCCTGTGAACTGGAACCATGCATAAAGTGGTCAGACCATTAGAGCACAAGCAAATCTGTCTTCCTGCTTATACATCAACTTTGGAGACACTAGTGAAGGGCAGGCTTCCATGAACATCTCCATGAATTCTTATTTTTCCTTGCTTCCCTGGTCAAGAATACTCACTGTTAAGAAGTGTAGGGATGGTCCAGGTATGTGCCTCATCTTACAAATAGGTTGTTGCTTTCAGAGAAGTCAGAGGCTTATTATTCTGGCAAGTTCATTGTACAGAATTTCTTTGTTGTAATTGGGCCCACAATTCTGTCCATCAACTATGTTCTGAAGTCCCATAATGCATTGTCCTGATTGAAGCCCATGAATCATAGCTTTAGATATATTTTGGTGCATGGGCTTGTCAAACATTTACCTTGGAGTAGTAAGCAAATCAGAGGATTTTTTTGTGCAAGAGACAGAAGATTTACAGTCTACTACTCAACTTTCCTAGGTAAAAGTGAGATAAATATTTCTTGGAATCCCCTCCAAGAATCTTAAGAGGCATGACTAGGTATAATACAGAGGTTCTGGCCAGGTTCATTTGTCAACATGAGTTCTACAACTGTGGAGCCAGCATCACTGAATGAAAACTGTTCTTTTCCCCTTGAGGGTCACTACCCTGAACCAATGTCCAGCCATTTGGCCACCTTAACAGACTGGGTTGGGGTATGCCCTTTAAGGAATTCTAAGGGATACTTTTTCTGCATGAGATAGTTTTGATTGCATTTAGACAGCAATCTTAAAAGACACAGTGAAATTTCTTTCCTATCTCAGAATCTGTTGGTTTGACTTTTGTGGGAATTCATTTGGGAAGCAATTCCAAATTTGCTGTTAGCAATGATTGATCTCTTATCTGAGTGATTTGGGAGCTTTGACAGAAGGTGGGGATGGTTAATGGTGGCAGAGATGGTCTAGATATATTTAGATGGTATCATTGTGCATCTGACAGACCAAATAGATTTTCAGTTCATATTGTTAAAATAAAGCAAAAACAACAACAAAACCTTCAAGACTGATGTGCTCATTCTGAAAAAGTTCCAAAGAAATAAAAATCTCATCCAACCAATGAATATTCATCCATTTCAGTGTCTAACAAATTTTAAATACCTTCAGATATTTTGTGTTACATAGGAGCCACATTTAGAGCACAAAATTAATTAGGATTACAAGGAATGATAGAAATGATAGATTATTAATTTCAAATGATTCCAGGGGATGGGCATAGAAGATCTGAGCAAGTGGACCTAAAGGCCCACCTCCTAATCTCTGTCACCAGAACAGTCCCATTTTTATCTGGGCTCTCAGGTAAAATCCTTTGAACAGTGAGTGCATCTCTCGGTTTAAGAGATATTCTAGAAACGATTGATATAATTAATTTTCTTATTTGTATATGTGGGAACTGACCCTAGAATGGAGAATGACTTAAGAACCAATAGACATTGAATCAAGGCAGAATTTTAGCCTTATTCCCAGCTTTGTTCCTTCCTAGTTTGGTTCCTTACTAGTTGTTACCCACTTCCCAGTATGGCTCCAGGGACAACCAATGATGGGAGTGATCTAGTTTCCAATGGTGCGTTCTAACATTTTACTAAATGGTGCATTTGTAATATTTTAGTTCCACATGAATTTACTAAAGGTTATGAAAAGAAAAATGTGCTAATATTAGACTTGAGAAATAGGAAAATAACTGAAATTGTACAGTTTTGCCTACTTTAGTTTTTTCCACAATTTTAATATGATAATGTGAAGTCAGGAATGTAGCAAGGAGACAAATATATTTCAAGTTTATTTGACTATGGAATCTTCTTTTCATGAAACAACTTAAAGAGTCAATTTACATGAAGTATACTTCAGGGAGCACCCTATTCAAACAGTGTTATCACAGAAAATCTTGAGTCATTGGAAATCTGAAAATATTTTGGATATACAATATCTTAAGTAAAATGTGCTCAGTATGAATTGCATATGTAATGTAACCAAATGACTAATTGGAAGTTGGGTAGAGGGGGGAATTACCCAAAGAACCAAATAGCTATAATTGTTGGCAACATACTTTTGAGAAATAGTATTGGACAATGTAAATCTCCACATGATATGATTATATAGATGTTATAGGTGGTATTTGGGGAGAAGAGGAACTCTACAAATATCCTTCCTAGTTCCAAATGGCTTCATAACATCTTTAGCTTTCATCATTATGTCATTCTTATAGGTTATTATCATTCTTGATGAAATACCATTATAATTACCAACACCAAAGCACTAATTAATATGCCAGCCTAAAGTATTCTATCATCTTTATTAGCTTGGTTAGTAATCCAAAGAGCTAGTACTGCACATAACACAGGCTCCGACAACAGCTTTTCCAGATTCATGTCCCTTCTCTATCTTTTATTAGCTCCATGATCTTGGGTAAGTTACCTAACTCCTTTGTGCCTAGATTCGTTATCTGTAAAAGGGAGTGTTGCTTTTGGAATGTAGTTTTGAATATTGTCATGAAAGTTTTTGACATTTGAGAAGTATTATCAAAGGGAAGAAATAATTCATCAAAAGTAGAAAACTACACATATTAGGAAAACAATAGAATCTATTCTGAAATTCTTATTTAGTCCTCTGAATTGTGAATTAGCATTACACAACATTTTCATTATCTTTTATATCACTTTCCTTATGAAGCAGTAGAAAGGTTGTGAAATGAGAACCAAATTATCCTACTATCTGTATAGGTTTGACCACTACAGAGCAATCCAAAATACATCACATTTGTAAATTGGAATCATTTAGTTTGCAGGACCACAATTAAGGACCACGACAACTAGTTCTTACCCTTGATCTTCTCTGAGTTCTTTAAGGTCCAATTTTAGGAACTGAAAACTAAGACGGAGAAGCTGTAAGAGGTGTTGAAGAAGTGCCACTGAAAATGACACTGTTGATATCTAAAGACGTTGGGAGAGGCTATGGGAGCTAGTTGAGATATTCCTAATGGAGAGGGGAGATTTGACAGAGAAGAGATCAAGGGCCATTCAAGGGGGAAAACAAAGTTGGTATGTGTTCTCACTCTAAGGAATCTAGCTCATCCAAGGAACCGATTACAACCATTACTTATCTGTACTCCCACTGGGCAACAGACTCCTGAATAGTAGAAATAGTATATTTTAATCTCCCCTTCAACTTTGTCTCCTTAGCAATTAGCATACTGTAGCTAATCTTATGTTTTACTAGTTAAAAATAAATACTAGGTATGGGGCGTAGGATGAATTTTCTTAAGCAAAATGATACAACTAATTATTTTAAAAGAGCACAAAAGGAAATGAAGGCACTGGTTTCTAAATCAAATATGGTTGCTCAAGATTAAAGCTGTAAGGTTATTTTCTGATTTAAGAATTATAAAGGTCTACCAAATTTGAATGATAATGTACTGGTGAGGACCGATACCACTATTTCATACATGCAAAGTAAAAACTACTTTCTCACACCTGCAAAGTCCAGTTATTGCCTTAATCTAAAATAACACCAAAGCCGGGTGTGGTGGCACATGCTTGTAATCCCAGCATTCGGGAGGCTGAGACCGGAGGATCCGGGTTCGCAGCCGGCCTCAGCTACCTAGTGAGGCACTCCACAACTTAGTGAGACTCGGTTTCAAAATAAAGAATAAAAACTAGGGCTGGGGGTGTAGCTTAGAGGTAGAATGCCCCTGAGTTCAATCCCCAGTACCACAAAAAAAATCAGTCAATCAATCAATAAAATAACACCAAATTATAATTTTATAAAGAGCCTTATTATTAAATATTTCTTTGGGAAATTTTTATTTTTATTAATTGTTTTTATCTTCTTTATTTTTCAAAGTAATTGAGGCTTCTCTTGGTAGCTAATTTTACGTGTGTGTGTGTGTGTGTGTGTGTGTGTGTGTGTGTGTAGTACTAGGAATTGACCACAGGGACATTCTACCTCTGAGTTATATCCCCAGCCCTACTTTATTTTGAAACAGATTCTCTATTTTGCAGAGGGCCTCACTAAGTTGCTGAGGTTGGCCACGAACCTGTGATCCTCCTGTCCCAGCCTCCTAAGTACTGGGATTACAGGTGTGTAACCATCACAGCTAGTTCTAATTTCACTGTTTATTAATAAAGTTCATTCTTATTTGGAACTCAAATCATTTTTCATTTCCTCCCAAATACTTCTGCAGAGATGAAACATGGTCTCAGTTTATTTTGGAATGTTACAAAAGAGTAGATTATCAACTATTTTCCTTCTAAGCCATATTGGACATGCATTGTTAAAGATTTAACTGCTGTTGAAGAAGGCATTAATAAAATTTTCTAGTTATTTTATTTAATATTCGTATTGGAATGGGACCTAAAAAACAGAGGCATCTATATTCCTTTCTGTATCAAAATTGTATCAGTGGCTGAGCTGAAACAAGGCAGTTCCAAGATCTTCTGGTACCACCTTCCAGCAGGTCAGTTATCAGCAAGCACATAATTGAATAATTCAGTACTACTATAATGTGATTAAAAATCCCAGAAGAAAATTCTTCTATCCTCTATTGACTAAATAGTTACAATAATTATTGGAGTATTTCTATTATATTTTGCTTCACAAGTACTTTCTGCTTATAATATTTAAATTAGATAACAACTACAAGAAACATTTAAGGGTATTTAGCATTGTTTTCTCATTTTTCAGGTAAGGAAACCCATATGGACTTGGCTTATGACTTTTGTGAATTCAAGAAATCATTTCTATATTTCATTATACACACTATTATTTGAAGATATCTCTGGAATTATATCTGGTAGTAATTAACTATTACTAGTTTTAGAAATATTCATGCCAAATTCCTGGGGCTACCTGATTTTAGACTCTTTGTGTGTGTGTGTGTGTGTGTGTGTGTGTGTGTGTGTGTGTGTGTGTGTGATGCTGGGGATTGAACCCAGGGGTGTTCTACCTCTCTGCTGCCACCCCAGCCCCCAGCTCTTTTTATTAAAACTTGAAATAGGTTTTGAGTTATTTTTCACTGGCCTCAAACCTGTGACCCTCCTATCTCAGACTCCCAAGTATTGAGATTTCATGTATGCATCACTGCGCCTGACTAGGCTCTTCATATTTAAGCATTTTCATTGCAAGAAGTATAATTAGGGTAATGGTCATACATTTCCCTGGTCATAATTTTATTTAGGGTTTGTTACTTTTTAAACAGAGGTGAGAATGCATAGTACTTGTACATCCAACTTTTTTAAATCAGAAAACTACAGTTAGCTGAACTATTCCTATACCGTTAACTATAATTTAAAAAATATGAGAAAAAATTAAACTTTAGAGTCTGACATTAAGCATTCAAAATAAGAAAGTGATAAGCATTCAAATTTCATATCACTGTCTCAGATTTTTGGTCCAGATATCTTCTTTTACTCTGTTGCTCAGTGTTGCTGGAGTTCACTTCCTTTTGTATCTATTCAATGAGAAATCAGAGCAAAAGAAGCAGAACTCACCAGGTCACCAATACTTATGGAGTGACTGCTGTGCTAGAACATGATCCCCAATCCTCTGGAGAATTTGGATGAATCCAAGTCTCAGGTTCTTAGGAAGAAGTCTGTTCTCTAATGGAGAGTGGGGATAGATGAATAACAATCCTTAGATCTTATTTCTCTAGAAAGTGAGGCAAGATGACTCATAAGGGAGGACAGAGAAGATCTAGGAAGGGAAGGAGTAGCAAAAACAAACCAGGAAGTAGAGGCAGACAAAATGAGTCAAGAATGTGTTAGTCCAATAATGGACTCTTGTAGTTGTAGAGATGAAACTAACAGCCAGAGTCTTGGTTGTTTATGGGTATTTGAATGAGTGAGAGGAAAGGTTCTCAGAGTATGCATAAGCATTTTTGCCAAGTCCCATAGGTCAGAGAAGTTTATTTAACTAAAGTTCATTTTATAATTTTGTACCACTCCTGACAAGTTTTATGCTCAACAGGGGTGAAGAAGATGGCTAGACTTGTTTCAACAATTTAAAGATTTTTAGTAAAAATAGGCCCTTTCTTCTCTAATTGGAAGAGGGAAAGCACATCTGTCAGAAAATTAGTGAGTGGATAAGCAGTGCTGAAGATTGGCTGTTTGGTCCCTTGATGGCTGGTTTTTAGAGATAGCCCTTGGACATCTTCTTCCCTAAGGCCAGTAGATGTAGTCCTGGTCCTTATCTAAGCAGGTGAGTGGCTAGATTGTCAGGTGAAAATTACTTCTTGATTACTTTAAAACTTGTAGCTAAATGGCAATCACACATATATTCCAAATATTGCCTTTGGGTTTAAATTCAGACTCCTATAATATGATACAGTTGGGTCAATACGCAAAGCTTGCAATTGCAGCTACTTCAGTCCATTGATCAAAGGAGGGCTCATTGCAGAGCATTGGTTTCTCAGGGCCTGACAGACACTATGGTGAGGTGAGTTGGCGTTCTTGCGGGGGGCAGAGAATACCGTAATCCTCCCTTATCTGTGATTTTGTTTTCCACACTTTCAGTTGCTACAGTCAATCATAGTCTTAAAATATTAAATGGAAAATTCTAAAAGTAAACAATGAGTTTTAAATTTTGTGCCAGTCTAAATAGTGTAATGAAATCTCATGCTATCTCTTATTGTTGTCCAGGGTATCTATGCTGCATACATTATCCTCCTGTCAATCACTTAGTACCTCTCTGAGTCATCAGATCAACTATCTTAGTATTGCAGTCCTTGTTTTACTTAATACTCAAAAAAGCAAGAGTAGTAATGCAAATAAGTAACCAGGGTATAAAACATAGGACAGATGAACTTTGGTGCTATGTGACAATGCTGTAGGGAATAAGATAATAAACATAGTACACATAGAGGTTCACCGGGAGCTTTGAAAGATATTCCCCATGTATAAACAGGTGGGGGAAGACTCCTGTACTATCCAGTGAAGTGTTAAGAATTAAGAACATTTAAAGAAAAAATGGGACTAATTGCAGAGAACATTGTCATCCTTAGTTTTGAATTTTAAGTGACTATTAGGAGAAATTTGAAGTTGTTATAGAAAGTGATTAGACAAGGTCACTTAATAAAGGTAACTTTTGCTGCTGTTTAGAGAAATTGAGTGGCAAAAGTATATAACAAGCAGGCTGCTTATCCAGATATAAGCTTTTTTGAGTAGAAGGGAGACAGGTGATACTCTGCCCACTTTTAAGATGGGAAAATTAAAGCTCAGAGAGGCTAGTTATATTTCCTGAGGGTTTGTGGACAGTTAGGATGAGCTTGAATCAAGGGTTTCTGACTCTCAATGCTTCTATTCTGAAAACAGTAAGGTAGATAAATTATAGAAACCTAAAAATGAATCTAGAAATAGAGAAACAAAATCTACTTGAAAAATTAGAAGATTGTGATACTCTACACAACACTAGGAAAACATTGCTGTATCAGTTTTCACTGTTCATTGCTAGATGTTGACATAATTTAGAGAAAAATATTTAATACATCAAGAATATTTCTCCAAGTTGAATAATGTGTGGACCCCTTGTTATTACTTCATAATAATTATTATAATTATACTTTTATTATGAAATTTTTATTCATACAAAACATAACAAGTTTCTATATTACTTAGCTTCAACAATTTTTAGCATTTTATTTCATCTGTCTTCACAACTCTATTGTTGTTTGTATGAGTGTCATTCAGTCAGCATTCTCACTGCTATAATCCAAAACACCTGACCACCTCGGCTTAGGGGAAGGAAGAGTTATTTGCTCATAATTCTGGAGTTTTCAGAAGTTCAGTCTCTGTTAGGTCGAGTTACATTGGTGGAACTCAGAGCATGGTGGCAGGAAGCAGAGAGAGGGGGAGAGAGAGAGAAAAAAAGAGGGGGTCTGCTTTCATATTATGGAAGCTAAAAGCAAGAGAGAGCAAGCAAGGGCATTTAAAGATACACACACAGACCCCAAGGCCACAACCCCAGTCACCCACCTTCTCTAGCTTAGGTTACCACCCAATAAACTCATTACAATGTATTTATCCATTGATGAGATTACAACCCTCATTACATCAACTCTATCAATACATGGGTTCTTTCTGGGACATTCTATATCTAAACCATAACAAGTATTTTAAGAAATTTTAGGCATTGTGTTATTTCACCTGTAAATACTTCACTATGTATCTCCAATGATAAACACTTTAAAAAATAAAACAACATATTATCAGCCTTAATAAAACTAATAGTAACTTTTAAGTAATCCAATATCTAGTCTATATTCACAATTTTCTGATTGCTTTGAAAATATCTTATATTTAGTTTGTTCAAGTCAGAATCCAATGTCTGTACATTGCATTGGATTGTTTTATCTCTTAGGTCTCAGTTATAACATTCATTCTGTTCTCTTGCATTTCACTAAATTGTGGGAGACACTACAGCACAGAAAGGTTATGTGAGGTTTTATGAACAATTAGAATGAGTCTAGGGCTTGAACCAAGGTTTTTCTGCCTCCAAAATAGATGCTTTTATCCCGAAGATAATAAGGTACATGTTACTCCATATAATTTCCCACACTCTACATTTGGTTGATTGTATCTTTATGGTGTCTGTTTTATGTTCTTATTATTGTTCCTAAAACCACTGTATAAATTATAAAATGGTAGTTAGATTTAGAGGCTTCATTATACTCAGGTTCAATTTAGTTTTTAAAGAATTTTTTTTTAACCTCTTATTGTTTCACATCATGAATCACTTAACAGTTGGTTGTCCTACTTTTACTTCGTGCAGTTTTTTTTTTTTTTAATATGTCAACCTGATCCCTCTGTTTTAAGTGCCTCCATCAACATTTTGCCTAATGGTTTGGCAGGCACTCAAATTCACTGCCCAAGTCAAACATTCCATTAAGAATTACAAAATGCCGATTTTATAATATTATCACTCTTCTTGCATTAGCTAAAATTCTTCTGTGAATAATTTTCCTTAACATCAACTTTTTGTTACCTTGAAGTACAATTTGTAAAAGTATGGCAAGGACAACTTTTATTTCTTTATCTAATTTATCAATTTTTATAGTAATGAGTTGGTAACCTCCAGTGAGTAATGAAACTATTTCAACATCATTATGTGTGTGTGTGCATGTGTATATCCATATCCTTTATAATAGTAATATATTATCCTTTTGATACTCAAAGTGATCTCTTTAAGACCAGTGAGAACTCTTTAAGTTGGCTCCTGTGTTCTTCCAACATGACTGCATTAAGTCCTTGATAAATGCCTACCTTCCCGTTCTCCTCCCCCCTGTATTGGGGATTGAATCCAGAGTGACTTTACCAATGAGCTACATCCCCAGCATGTTTGTTTGTTTGTTTGAGACACAGTCTTGCTAAATTGGCCAGACTGGCCTTGAACTTGCCATCCTCCTGCCTCAGCCTTCCAAGCAACTGGGATTACAGATCTGTCCCACAGATGCTGGCTAATGCTGAGTTTTTGTCAAAAGAGATGTTGGAGGCTCATCTTATGCATTTCCTCCTTCACTTGACTTTTTCAATCATTGACTTTTTCAATGATCTCTGTTTTCTTTTATTGGGAAATAGTATTTAAAGGCCATAATCTGAGAGCAAAACTTAAGCACTAAGACTACTATTACAATCCAAATGGAAAACTGTGGGGTTTTCTTTGAATATTTATGTTTTGTATATTTTATTTTATATTATTATACTTTATACTGTCACTTTTCTTTCACTAAAAATCTTAGCTCTGATAATTATATAATTAATAATAATTAAAATACTTATTTGTTTTATGCTGCAATGTACCTGTAATAGTTACTCTCTAGTAATAACAACACTAAAAAGGCTAACATAAAACTTGTAAATGCAAATTAACATTTCTTTGAGTCATTATGATAGGTCACATGAGATATACAAAGTCAAAGTTGTTTTCTTAAATACCTTTATTGATGCATTATAGTCTTACATCCTAATGTAGTTCACAGTGATAGTGACACACATGCACACAGCACTTGGTGGGCTTTCTCCTCACTCCCTTCCCATTTTCACATATGTATATAATGTCAGTGGAAGTGATTTTTTTCATTGATCCTCCCTCTTCCCTTCCTTCTCCTAGACCACTTTCCTGGCTCCACTGGAGTTTCTCCTCCATTATCTGAAGACTCTCTGGTATCCCAATTACTCCCAGCTTCCACATATGAGAGAAAACATATGATCCTTCACTTTCTGTGGCTGGCTAATCTCACTTGACACAATGTTCTCCAGGTCCATCCATTTTCCTGCAAATGACATTATTTTGTTCTTCTTGATTGCTGAGTAGAATTTCATTGTGTGTATATCCTATCATTTTGTAATCCAGTCATCTGTTGATGGATACCTAGGTTGGTTCCATTATTTGGCTATTATGAATTGTGCCGCTATAAATATGGATATGCATATATTACTATAATATTTTTATTTCAATCCCTTTGGAAAGATACCCAGGAGTGGTATTAGCTGGATCATATGGTGGATCCATTCTCAATTTTCTGAGTAATCTCCACACTGATCTCCATAGTGGCTACATTAATTTGCAATCTCACCAACAGTGTATTTCCCCACATCCTCATCAGCATTTACTGTTGTTTGAGTTCTTTATGATTGCCATTCTGATTGGGGTCAGATGGAATCTCAGTGTAGTTTTGATTTGAATCTCCCTGATTGCTAAATATGTTGAACATTTTTTCATGTGTTTATTGGTCATTTCTATCTCTTCTTTTGTGAAATGTCTAATTAGTTCAACTGCCCACCTCTTTATTGAGTTATTTTGTGTGTGTGTGTGCGTGTGTGTGTGTGTGTGTGTGTGTTAAGTCTTTGTATATTCTAGATATTAGTCTTCTATCAGAGGAATAGCTGGCAATGATCTTCTCCCATTTTGTAGGCTTTCTTTTTAGACTCTTGATGGTTTCCTTCAATGAGCAGAAACTTTTTAGTTTAATGCCATCCATTTATTATTATTATTATTATTATTATTATTATTATTATTATTATTATTATTTATTTTACAGTATTGGGGATTGAACCCAGGGCATCCTACCTCTGAACTACACCCCAGTCCTATGTTTTATTTTTTGAAACAGGGTCTCACTAAGTTTCGGAGGGCCTCACTAAGCAGCTGAGGCTGGCAGCAAACCCAGATCCTCCAGTCTCAGCCTCCCAAGTACTGGGATTACAAGCGTGCGCCACCACACCCAGCTTTATTAATTCTTGTTTTGATTTCCTGAACTTTGGGGATCTTGTTGAGGAAGTTTCTACCTGTGCCTGTATGTTGAAGTGTTAGACTTATACCCTCCTCTACTAATTTAAAAGTCTCTGCTTTAATTCCCAGGTCTTTGATCCATCTCAAGTTAACTTGTGTGCAGGGTGAGAGGTAGAGATTTAATTTCATTTTTTGACAAATGGATAACCAATTTTCCCAACACCAATTGTTGAAAAGGCTGTCTTTTCTCCAACATATATGTTTGGCACCTTTGTAAAAAATCAATTATTAAAGTTCTTTTAAAGTTACTTAAAATATTTCTATTTTCTCTGTGGATATACCTCTATTTTGATGGTTCAGTATAGTTCATTTGT
The DNA here is from genome assembly GCA_004027655.1 of Graphiurus murinus. NCBI lineage: Eukaryota > Metazoa > Chordata > Mammalia > Rodentia > Gliridae > Graphiurus > Graphiurus murinus. Next base: position 31,446 of record PVLC010000494.1, read on the forward strand.
TTTATTTTTAATTTTAAGAAATGATTTTTTTTCTGTCATAAAACATTGCCATTTATAAAATGGTTCCAAATTCAAAACTTCATAAAATTCACAACTACATTAACTCAAATCTTTTCATCCCTGTCCTCAGAAAAATATTTTTGTCAGTTTCCATTGTTTCTCCTTGAAAATACAAGCAAAACTATATTTACATTAACATTCCCTTTATGCTTCTTGCAGAAAAAAAAAACAAAACTATACGTTGCTTTCTTAAACCTAAAACTATATCTTGGAGACGACTCCTTATTAATATGTAGATATTTACTCATTCTGTTTTTATAGTTATCTACTACTCCATGTATGGCAATACCACTATATACTTAGCTGATTATCTACTTGTGAATATTTGGGCTCTTTTCAATGTTTTGTTACAAATAGTCCAACAATAAATACCTTTGTGCATAGTCATTTCATAGTTTGCTTGTTTCTCTTTTAAGGAAATTCCAAAAGGTAGATTTGGAATACATTCTAAGAGTTAAAGGGATAGAGAAATACCCCTGTATATGGAACTATACCATTTTATATTCCTCAGCAGTGTAAGAGAGTTCTTATTTCTCTTAGACTCATCATACAGGACATTCTAAAGTTTCTTATTGCAGGACAGACTTCTTTTAAAGGGGGAAAGTTATTGTGGACTCCTAGTATTGACTTAAGAATTTTTTATCATTATATTACTTAAATGTAGGAAACCATAAATTGCATATAAATTATTTTTGCAGTTTTTATAATACTATAAAACAAAAGGAAGTATATATATTAAATATAAACTATAAGCCAAATACAATTAACATCCATTTAATATAACAAATTATGTTATTTTTCTAAAAATATAGTTTTTAGTGATTTGTGTTTTTAATGTACTAATAAAATGAACATCTAAGTGATATCATTTTTGGTAGCCAACCTACAATTTGTAAAAGCAAATATAAATATAAGTTAAACAAATATAAATATGAATCTGTATTTATATTTATATATATTATATAAATACATTTATAAACTATAAATACCAAGTACTCTAAAGAGCTATAGTTTGTTTGGGTTTGCTCTAAAATCTTAAGTACAATTTTCTGAACTCTTTCTTCTGTGTACTGAGAAACCCAAGGTCCTGAGACCAAAGGGTTCTTTTTTCTATACTGTACCTGTTTCCTTTCTCCTGCAATGTAGAATTAATTGGGGGTGAAGTTTATAGACTAAAGAAATTTGCTGCTTGGAAGGACCAATGCCAGGAATTGAGAAAGAAAGCCTGAGAGACTCTTAACTATTTTGAAGGTATGTAGATAAATTTTGTGTGGGCACCTGAAAAAGTCAGTTTTTAAAAGTTAGTTAATTCCTTGTCATTTTAGTTAATTTTAGGCTGCTATAACAAAATACCGTAGACTGAGTAGCTTATTAATAGAAATTTATTTCTCCCTGCTTTGGAGGCTAGAATTCCAAGATGAATTTGCTAGCAAATTTAGTGTCTGGTAAAAATCCACTTCCTGGTTCAAAGACAATGCTTTCTTAATGTATCCACACATGATGAAAGAGACAAATACATTCCCTTGGGCTTATTTATAAGGCCTCTAATCGCATTCATGAGGTCCGGGGGTGTAGCTCACAGGTAGAATTCCTCTGTGTTCAATTTATAGTACCACATAAATAAATAAATAAATAAATAAATAAATAAATAAATAAATAAATAAAGTAAAAAAACAAAGTAGGGCTGAGAGTATAGCTCAGAGGTAGATAGAATGTCCCTAGATTCAATCTCTGTACCACAAAAAAAAAAAAAAAAGAAACACCAAAACTTGGAATAAGATTGATTTTTATGAACGACCCACTTTCTCAATGGGCTAGAATTTTTATGGTATATTTTTATTAATGGTAGTGGGACTTATATGCACAAATCCTTCTCTGTCATTCAGTGAGGGGAACCCTTCATATGCCAAGTCTCTGTTGAAATAAAAGGTAATTTGTATAAGGTCCACATTGGTTGCTTAGTGCATAGTGTGGCTGGCACCCCATACATGCTAGACACAATCCTAAAACTTCCAAACGAGGTGGATTTTTGCATTAATGATTCTCAGGGAAGTATTAGTTGTTAAATATTTTAACCATTATGAAATATCTTGAGGTTTAATCTTAAGCATGACTTTAAAAATCACTCATCATCACATTGCAGTTGATATGTAAATTTTAAAGCAATAGTTCAGAAGGAAGAAAAATAATACGACCAAACTATTTATAAATGCTTTCATCTAAAAGTATTTGTCATCAGATACACGTTAATTCCAATTCTCTCATGTCAGTAAAATAATTATTTCATCAAGTGGAATTGAACCTTCGTTTCTCCGTTTGCACAAAAAAGAAAATTCAAAACCAAAATCAGAAAGTAAATTGAAGTTTAAATGATGCATTTTAGTCAATAATAATAATAATAATAATAATAACAATATATGGCTGATGTTTTCAAAGCTTGATTTTTATTTTAAAATTTAAATTTATTTTCATTTTAAAGCTTCAACAATGTTTTCCAGCAGGTGTCACTGTAGGCAAATATAAAATGATAAATGCATAGTTCATACAGCTTGCGACCAATGGTTCCTTAAGAAAAGAGCAGGATTACATGCAGACTTCTCAGTTGTAATTTTATTTTTGTTGTTGCAGTTAATATTAATCTCCTAGAACTATTGCCTGTTCCTATTGATACATTCTCAATTGAGTGGCACTTCTCAGTTGAATGAAAGAGGCAAACAGTGGAGTGACAAACAGTACCAATTTGGGGACAAAACCTTTAGCATTTAATAGATAAGAATCCGAAATCTTGGAAAGTCCAATTAAAACATAATATTTGAATTCTGTAGCCTTTTAAAGATTTTTCTTTAGTAGTTTTTATTTTGTTTATCCTAGCAGTCTTAATTAGTAAATTCTGACTTTTATGATTTCTTTATAAGCTTTGTTATATTCTTTATAAGCTTTGTTAGAAAAACTAAAGCTTCACTGGGAAGAAAAATCTTTGTAAGTATTCAGCAAAACACTTATCGTTAGTCTGGGATAAGTATTTGGATGTGAAGGACAGTAATAATATTATTGGTTCCCTTGAAATTATGCCTCCGTAGTTGAGTTAGAGTTGAATTAATATTATTCAGCCTAAAAGGAATATCTCATTAAACCTAGTTAAACTATTTCTGAGCATATTATCAAAAGAAAATCTGGAGAATCCATTATTTTTCCTTGCATCCTTTTTAACATGCACAGCACAAGGAAAGGGAAGTAGAGTGATAAGATACTGACAGAAATTTTCAGGAGTTCCTTTGCTACTTCAAAGTTTTCCTGCTTCCAGGTAGCTGCAAACATCTTGGTACAGTTTTCATTGCTTCTAAAGCAGTGTTTGGTCAGCAACTATAGAATAGATTTGGCTGCTGACAATTTGACATGTGCAGATAGATTTTTTTTTTTTTTTTTTTTTTTTTTTGCGGTACTGGGGATTGAACTCAGGGGCATTCTACCTCCGAGCTACACCCCCAGCCCTATTTTTTTTTATTCTTTGTTTTGAAACCGAGTCTCACTAAGTTGCAGAGTGCCTCACTAGGTAGCTGAGGCTGGCCGCGAACCCGGATCCTCCGGTCTCAGCCTCCCGAATGCTGGGATTACAAGCGTGCGCCACCACGCCCGGCCTGCAGATAGATTTTAAAGAAAAACATATGCAACTGACATGAAGTGTACTTCTTACCCCATGCCCAACAAAAAAGTTCCACAAAACTGAAAAAAATATACTTCATGCAGTTCATTCTTAGCAGAAGAAAGTTGTATTTCATGCATTCAAACAGGTGGGCAAAAATGTGACTTTCTCTATTTTATAGTCAACTCAGACTCTCAGAGAAATTGCTGGTTCCTGTGACTTCAGCTCTTGAGCCCAAAATAGAATCTGCATCTCCTGACTCACTTCTTTTCCCCAGAACACATCACCTAAAATAGGGTTGGTTTTGGAATCTGAAAATATGTTTTCTTTTTAATAATACTGTAGGAGTTTACTGAACCCTGATTCCCTACCTGGACTATGCTAAGTACTTCACACGTTCCCTCAATTGTTTTATTCCTTGCTGCCCTTTCCTGTGAGGTAGGTGCTATGTCATTATATGGTGCACTGACACCGGAACAGATTCAAAGGGCTCAACCTGCATGGGATCCTATAGCCAGGAAAGACAGTGGAGATTGGGATCTTTCCAAGTCCAAAAGCCTTTCCTCTTAACCAGTACACTCCCACAGCAAAAAGGATGCATTAAAAGAACAACAGAATTGTCATTGGGAAGTCACACAAAAAAGAACACCATGTTTTCCTTATATTTTGTGGGTTCTAGGTTAGAATTAGCCTTATCTCTTTGAAGCTATAGTCCTGTAGAGTGACCACTTGTGTTCAGAATAATGATCTCATGATCCCTAATCTTGCTTCTTTGATTTTGTTTATTGAGCAGAACCATCTATCTATTCATCTAAGATATAATTAGCAACAAAATTAAATACTCATCTGGGAAAAGACAATAAGTAGAAACTCAGCTTTATAAAATCTCAGAGCCTATTGTATTTTTTTTTAAAAGCATAGTAAAAAATAGCAAAAGAACCTCAAAAAACTAAGAACTCCTTTTAGTTCAAATCACATGTTAGAACATTTCCATTTGAGGGCTTTCAGAAAGGCATTTGAACTGTAACTTCTGTAATTCTAATGTAGGTGGGAGTTTACAGTGGTTTTAGAGTTAGAGAATCTTGAATTGAAATCTTTACTCTGTTACTTTCCTGAACCTCTCTTTCTCATTTCTAGAATGGTGATAGTACTATATTTTAAAATCTGAAAAAATGCACCTACTGTTATGTGCTAAGCATTGTTCTCAGTACCTTACAGGCACAACTCACTCTGTGTTCAACAACCCAGGGCTGTTTTATCCCTATTTTAGAGAGGGAGAGAACTGAAGCAGAGAAGTCAAATTCTTTGCCTGAGGCTATGAAGCTTGTAAGTAGTGGAAATGGGACTTAAATGAGGCCGTATGACTTTAGAGAATTTCTCTCTTTATTTCCACAGGAAAATGCCTTCTTATATGGCTATTATGAATATTGAAAGGGAAATTTAAATGCAATAAGGCATTTACACAATTCTGTCACATAAAAAATAATTTTTAGTTTGTTTTGTTTTTGAAACTAGGAAGGAGAATCTGACAAACTCACCTTTAACACTACAAACTCACTACTTTTCCTGGAATCTGTTTTTCTATCCATCTTCTTCTTTGTCCATAAAGCTACTTTCCTTCAAAAGTATTACGTCCTCTTCTCCCCTATGGCCCATGCTCCTGGAGGGTTGGGCTTGCTACTGTTGCTACCTGGACCAATACTCATGTGTCATCAGGGTTGGTAGTTAATGTTTATGATAGGAATAAAGTTATGTTCAAGCATGCATGTGTGCAGTCGGATGTGGTGGTGCACGCTTGTAATCCCAGCATTTGGAGGCTGAGACTGGAGGATCTGGGTTCGCGGCCAGCCTCAGCTACCTAGTGAGGCACTCCGGAACTTAGTGAGAGCCTGTTTCAAAATAAGGATTAAAAAATAGGGCTGGGGTGTAGCTCGGAGGTAGAATGCCCGAATGCCCGAATGCCTCTAAGTTCAATCCCCAGTACTACAAAAAAAAAAAAAAAAAAAAAAAAGCATGCATGTGTGTACATACACATATACACAGTTTACACATTAAAATCGTGCATACATGTTACATTAGAAATCATAAAATAAATTTAAAAGTTTACACAAAATATCACATTTACTTTTTAAAAGATAACTTATGTGGTATCTAAGATAATTTGTGCTTATTGTAGAAATCTTGGAAAATGTAGAAAATAGTGAAAGAAAACCCAGTAAACAGAAATAATTGCAGTTAACATTTTATTCCTTCTATCCAAATATAGATCTCTTCAACTTACAACTGAATTATTCTTGATAAATACATCATAAGTTGAAAATGCATTTAAAACACCTAATGTACCAAACATCCCAGATATGTAGCACAGTACATTGTAGAATACTGGTTGTGATTGTTAAGCTGACTGGAGTTGTAGCTCGCTGTTGCTGCACGGCACAATGAGAAAGTGTTGTACTGTACATTGCTAGCTCAAGAAATGTCTGAAGTCCAAAATTTGAAGTATAGTTTCAACTATTTGGATGTTTTTCACCATCATAAAATAGAAAAATTAAGGGCCATTTGTAATTTTTATACTAATTTAGTCTATGTGATTTTATATCCTTTTAAAATTTGCTTTTCCCTTACATTAAAAAACTGCCATAGATTTACATTTTTAAAAATAATTTGAAGTTTCTTATGATTCATGAAGGTAAGACACAGCATATTTACTTGGCAATGGATAAATGGATAAACCATGACTGAAAGTGAGTTCAGTCCAACAAGATGTTTCTAACAGTATTCAAATCCAACAGTGACCAGCTGTCTTGTCTGGAGCATCTTAGACACGTTGGGAAGTTTGTGGAGCACCACTAAAAAGAGATGCTCTGGGCAAATGTGGAGGCCAGGTGGACTGAGAGGAGGTAGTGTGCTGGGTGGTGGGGCATTCCTACTACCTACGTCTTGCAGTTTTGGGAGTGGAACTGATGGTATAGTTACAGCCTACCTGCTATAGAACAAAAAGCATAAAGCAATGAAATTCTATAAGAGTAACAATCCATTGAAACATAATTCAGAGGAAGAACTAATGTAATGAACTGATGTTTTCTTTCTGATAAATATCAGCAAGTATTTAAAGGCTATAGATGTCAAGAATTCCCTGAAACCTTGAAAAACTTGAACAAGCAACAGAAACATCTGGATATGCCTGGGCCTGTGGTTATTTGATGCTGGAACTCACAGTGTGAAATATTTAAGGTTTTCATTGCAAAGTAAAATGGAAAGCCAAAAGTAAGTTAAAATGGATTAATAATGATTGGAGTTTATGGGAAAAATATTGAATTTAATTTTTTCAACTGGCTTTAAAACACTAAGTTTTGGTTTCCTTATGAAAAAAAAACTTGGAAGACAGAAATTGGGAACTCTTAGCCCATCTTCCTTAATTTTGTTTTGTGAAATGTACCCATCCATCCATTCATCTTTCATGCAACATTTATTAAACCCTAGATAAATTTTAGATGCTGTGCTAGGGTTTGGGCATCCAAGGACAAATATCCTTCCTCATTTTTAGAGGGTAGCTTTAAATTATGAAAGATTCTCAAGTTATAGAATGATCATTGAATTGAGAATGAGAAGGAATGGATTGGTTTTTATCCCTCACCTTTTAAAATTTTCATTTATCTTCTCCTTTCTTCCTTGAGCCCTAAGAAAGAGGAAGAATGGAAGAAATTTTCTCACTTTGTGTGTGAAAAAAGTAAAATTCCGATACATAAGAGGCATCTGCTTGGCTCTAAGAACAGTGCCAACATATAGTCAGCTTTAAGTAACAATTCATTAAATAAATTAAAATTAAATAAATTATTATATATGGAGGAATTCAGAAATTCAAATTTGGGAATATGATAATAGTATTTTCCCCTATGAAATCAATTAAAATATAACCTATTGAAATAAGCTTTTCAGATGGGAGCAGAGGTTGCATGTCAAGTTGAGAAGACTCTTTTCCCCCAGCTCAGACCATCTGACCCTTTCTTGCTAAGAGCTACCCGGGCCACCTCTGGGTGTTTTCTGCTCAGCTTGTTTCATCCCATCCCCTGCCACTTATCACTCTTGATCTTCATCCCCAATCTTCAGGTCATTTTGTCTCAGTCCTGAGCTTCAGAACATTCTTCCTCATGGGCTTTCTCTCATGATGCTCTCCTCACATTAATTCATTTGCTAAGAAACACATGTAGCTTTCTATTCAGGACTTAAAATTGAGGCCTCTTCAAAATGAGGAGTGACAACATGAGTCAGGCAGGTCAAGGGACTACTGTTCTTTGCCATATAGGCTGCCTCCTTCCTGTGGACATTGCTTTTCTTCCATCAGGATTTACCAACCCCCTTCTTAGCAGTCTGTGTCTATAGGAAAATCTATAAAACAAATCCCTGCTGAGGTGCAACTGACTGATAATGACTTAACCTTCCCCAGGGAAATTAACCTTTTAAAATGGATGCAGAGAAACAATGTCCCAGTGCAGTTTCGTGGTAGAATTTGGGTTACATAGCAGGTCAATGGGGGAGATCTATTTGAGCTGTGTGTTTTGTTTTGTGGGTTTTTTCCCACCTGGTATTAACTCTTGATGAAAAATAAAGAAAAGAGATTGCTCATATCTGGGCACACAGAATATTTATTCTATCATGCATTCATTCATTGTTCACACTCGTACAGAGGTTCTAATATATTAGAACCAATAATATATTAGGTTTATAAACACAGTAGTTCTGAAGATGTTGGAAGAGCTAAAAGAAGTCCACCCAGGAACGTACCATAATAGGAAGCTGCTAAAAGCTCTTGAATTGGAGGGAAGAAGGGTTAGGGTGATGGTATAAAGCCCAGGACTGCTTGATGGGAACTGAGACCACAAAGAACACATCGCTACTGCCAAAGACACACTGGAAACAGAGAGAGAGAGGTTCCCTCGTCTGCCTTCTGTCTGTCCTTAAATCACTTTTCTCTGTCTTCTATGTAGGCCAGTTAGCAACAGCATGTAGAAATTGAGTTTGCAGTGGTGAGTCCTCAGTGATGCAGAGTAGAACAGATGGTATGTGGGGATGAATCTGAGAGTAAATAGAGGAGTGACCGGCACAGCCATCTTAGTTGTCCTTATGTCACCTTCTAGTTTACAGAGGACAGCAGGGCTCAGAGCCATTATTTGCCCAAGACTGTCCTATTTGTTTTTAGTAGAGTCTAATATGGAATTTGTTTTGGATGGGAAAAGTCAAGCAGGACTTATGCAGGTAATGTTATGTTCCAGGCTAAATGCTAAGCTTCTCACATATATGATGTCATTAAATTCTTCCAAAATTTCTATACAGTGGCTTTCTGACTCCCAGTCCAGTTTGTTCTCAAGACTAACTGACTTAACATGAAAATGAAAGAAAAAAACATCAGTGTCATCTTTGAGCTATAAAAGATTGATAGGAAATCTTCAGATGAAGGCTAAGGAATCTTGTGGTATTGAGTAGTTATCTATTCCAATTTTATTTTCTGCATTACCTTCTAGGAGGGTAGGCCCAAGACATTCTAAGTAAATGGACCCCAACACATGGCTGAGAATGCCCAGGGACCCTGCATGTGTACTTATATCATCTTGACTCCACTTGGGCTGTGCTCTGTCCTTCCACAGCTATATTCTGCTACTTTTTATATGGATGTCATTGATAATGTGGTTGGGAAAATACACATTTGTCTAAAATACTGACTAAATTCAGAGTAGTTTTTTGTGATTTTGTAGTCTCAGTTAATGGTTAAAAAATATACAGTTGCTGTCATGTATTGTCTGAGAAATTTTTAGAGTTGGAAAAGGGCTCCTTACACTTGGAAAGGCAGAGAGCTCATACTGTGAATATTACTATGGGGAAGTAGAATACTATAGGAAGAACTTAGCTTGATCAATGACTGCTTGCATTTGTTCTGATATTTTCATGTGTTAATCATTGAATCCTACATTAACTCGAGAGGTAGGCCCTTGTTAAGATTCCCCATTTTGCAGATGAGGAAACTGAGGCACAGAAGAATTAAGTAAGGCCTAAGGTTTTTGAACTGGTGATGGAGCCAGGATTCAAAATCATCCAATATGCATCCAAGGTTTCCATTTTTAAATACTGCTTATTGTGTTTCAAAAAAATTTTTTTTTCTTTCTCCTGCCCCATATGTTAGATCACATAAAGATAAAAGTTAAGCAAAAGGGTAGAAGGAAGATGATTACAGACCCAGGAAACCCATCATCAATAAAATATTAATGTACATCTTTAGAAATTTTACTTATATTTAAAAGGCCATTTTAGTTTTGTCATTCTTTATAGATAATGATAAAATGTACATATATTCTCATGCTCAGACTCAGAGTAATTATATAATTTCCTTCACTTAAAGGAAGAGCAAACTGTTAATTAATTGAGTGGTTAGTGCTTAAAGACTGTTAAAAACCACTTCAAATAACATGAAAATTTCATCTTTATAATAATACCAGATTGTTAATTAGCCCTACTATCCAAATACAGAGATTCTAGTTAGAATGATTTTGAGTGGGAGGTGATAATGATGCGCTGCCTGTTTTACAACATGCTCTATGCTGTGAGCTTCAACTCCCATTTTTTAAAATAAAAATCTTAATATTATTTTAGACTTTGTTTTTTTAAGTGGGAGATTCCTCTGGAAAATAAAGGTCTTGCTAATTAAATAGCTCTAAAAATAATGCAGCTTGTATCAATGGGAAAATTTGTAAGAATGAAATGTCATAGAAAGGAACTTTTCTCTACTCTGGGTATCAAAGAAGAAAATGTCATTCCTGTTGAACCTTTTACAAATGCCAATTTCAGAAAACTTTAAAATACCATGATGGTTGAATTTTAAAAAATATGTTTTTTTAAAAAGTCATTTTCATTTTCAATAGTGGCTACTTTTGCACAATTGTAAGCATACTTAAAAGATATTTCTAGTCTTAATGTTATGACCTAGTCCCAAAGAAGGACCTATGACCATTTTGCTGAGGGAGAGGGACCCACAGTTATTTCTGTTTTCATATTTCCAATCACAGTGTTTCTCATCAAGACTGGGTTTTGAGCTGCCACCTATGTTCATTTCATTTTGTGGCCAAACATCAGTTGTTCAACAAACATTTCTTGAGTATTTTAAATGTTCCAGTCCTTGGACAAGATTTGGAAGATACTTCCATGAGTAAAAAATGGTGCCTGTCTTGAAGGAGCTACCAGTTCAGAAGAGAAGTCTGATATGTAGCTGGAAAATTAAATCAATGTGAGAGATCCCACATGGAGTCCTATGGCAACCGAGACAAAAATGATTATCTATGCCTTGAGGGGAAAGGAGGGGAAGAATAAGATATAGTTGTCCAGGAGAGGTTTTGCCAAGGAAATTATAGTCAAGCACCCCAGCCATGTTCTTTATTTATTTGGTTACATAATGATTACTCATCTTCTTGACCAGAATGTAAGCTCTGTGAGGGCAGGAATTTGTCTTGTTTATTTCTATATCTCTAGCACTTAAGTGGTACCTGGTACATAGTAGGTGCTTATTAAATATTACCATTATCACTAATGTCAGAAAGCCATGAAAAGACATGATAATTCAAAGGGAATGTGTGGCTATAGTTCAGTGTTTATTGGTGAAGTAGAAGAGAGGAAACTAGAGACATATTCAAGGTTCTGACTGTAAGTAGCTACAGGGTTTGGGTTATATCTGGCAGATATTTTAGTAGGTTTTTAAATAGGAAGCAAAGTTCACCTTTTGTTTAGCCATTATGAGAGAAAGTTGACAGATTCTTGGTGTTTTAGTTACTTTTTTGTCACTGTGATCAAAATGCTTGAGGAGAACAACTTAGAAGAAGAATGGGTTATTTGGTTCATGGATTTAGAGGTTTAGTCCATGGTTGGATGGATCCAAGACAGAGACATCGTGGAGGCAGGGCATGACATAGGAAACTCCTAAGGGCAGCCAGAAGCAGAACAAGAAAAAAAAGAAGGGACCGGGGACATAGAAAATCCTCAAGGCATGGCCCTAGTGACTTACCTCCTCCAGCCAGGCCTTGCCTACAGTATCACCCAGTAAATCCATTCAAATTATTACTCCATCAGGGCGTTAATTCACTGATTAGGTTATAACCCTCATGATTCAATTATATCACCTTTGAACACTTTTGCATTGTCAACAAATGAACTTTTCTGGGGCAGATTTTCTATCTAAACCATAACAGTTGGTATGGTGATTTATGGGATGCCACAGCCTCTCCTACTCTGACCTTGATTCTTTCTAATTGATCTCTGTTCCTTTGTTGTAAGACACCCAAGTTCTGTGTATGTGGGAGGAGTCACAAGGATTTCTATTCCAACCAATGTTCACCTTCTACATCAAGAAAGTAGACTCTTAATTATTTAGATAAGCAGGTCTTTGCAAGGTTAAAGTGAATTGTTTCATGTAGGATCAGAAACTATTGAAGTTGGATGCACTTATATTTTGTGGACATGAAAAGGAGGTCCTCACAGAGTACTGTAGAATCACTAATCCTCTAGTCTATTTTCCTTCTGCTGCACTCCCCTGTCTTCCCTTCATGGAAATGTTTTGCCTGTCTCCTGATGGCTTCCTGAGGGGGCTGTTATTCACTAGCCTGTTACCTTGAACACAGTGGTTGGCTCAGGAATGGGCACCTGACCCAAACAGGACCAGTAAAAGTTATCTCCGGGGTAAATCTATGGATGTCTACAGAATTATTTAGGTATTTCAAGTTAAATGTCAATAAAATGAATAGATTTAATAGGCCATTTTTATGTTTTGTCAAATGGAATTGCCACATAGCAATGCACAAGATAGGAATTTCCCAACTTTATGATACAACAAGTGCCTGAAAACCAGAGGCATTGTAGGACAGAAAAAGCATGAGCTGTTTCATTATGTGTTGGATAATATTAATAGCAAATATGATGGTAAATCCATTAGAATAGTAAATATGTGGTAACACTAAATGTATAGTGAAATATATAGCAATGCTAAATGAATAAATTTAAAAAATGATACTCATCTTTCAAGTTTGTCCCAACTAGATTTATACTTAATATTTTCTATATCTTCCCCAAAGTTTTACAATTATATTGAAAAGATAAAATTTTAATTTGCCAAAATAATTTTATCTGAAATTGTCTCAGAGTGCTTTGACAATGTGGATATTTTACCTTTATAAATATTTGTTTGTATTTCTGTGTAAACTTTAACCATATGTATAGATAGATGATCATATTCTATGTAGAGAATTGTTCGTATTCTACATACACAATATGAGCATTTCACAAACATTCTCTGCCATGTTTCTTCTTCCATTAGCTACTATGGGACATATGACGCTTAAAGAAGCTCATTCTTCTTCTTGGCTGAATGTTCCATTTTTTTCATGGCATTGTAAGATTTTACACATGTATTAAAGAAAAATAGCCACCAGCGCTTTGCCAAAGCTGTGATATAGCTGCTGTATCCATAAAGATGACTAAGATGCCCTCTCTACCCTCAAGTAGTTCACAGTCCAATGATCAGGTTATTAGTGCAGAGAGCCTCTGTGGGGACTGGCACTATGTTTTCAAACAACATGTGCTCATGCTAATACAAATAGTATTAGATAGCCTATTGATGACAAGGAAAGCATTCAAGGATTTGGTGGTTTTGTAATGCTTTGTTACATAGCCCTAGGAAGTTAATACAGAACCCATGATTGGAGACCAGTTAAGAGGACTAATGAAGGCCTGAACTAAGAAGGTGGGATGGGATGCAGAGAGATAATTTAAAAGATATTCAGGAAGTACAGTTGGCAGAACTTTACCCATAGTTGTATGTGGGGATTTAATATAGTGATTAAGATAGTTCTAGATTTTGGTCCTGCCTCTTTAGTGCTTAGTGGTGTGAATATGAGTAAGTCATTCATCATCTTTATGCCTCAGTTTCTTTATTTATGGAATAAGAGTTGTAATAGTTTCCATGAGAGGGGACTATTTTTTTTTTTTTTTTTTTTTTTTTTTTTTTTTTGCGGTACTAGGGATTGAACTCAGGGGCATTCTACCTCCGAGCTATACCCCCAGCCCTATTTTTTATTCTTTTTATTTTGAAACCGAGTCTCACTAAGTTGCAGAGTGCCTCACTAGGTAGCTGAGGCTGGCCACGAACCAGTATCCTCCGGTCTCAGCCTCCCGAATGCTGGGATTACAAGCCTGCGCCACCACGCCCGGCTCGAGAGGGGACTATTAATTTTATGTGTCAACTGACTAGGCTAAAGGATCCCTCCCTAGATAGCTGGGTGTGTCTGTGAAGGTATTCCCAAAAGATTCACTCACCGATGTGGGTGGCCATGATCTAATCTGTTGAGGGCCCAAACAGAACAAAAAGTGAAGAGAGGGCAAATTCTATCCTACTGTTTGATCAGGGACATCCATCTTTTCTTATCTTTAAAAATCAGAGCTACTGGTTTTCGGGTTGTTGGATTCAGACCATGACTTACCCATCAGTTAGCTCCCCTGGTTCTCAGGCTCTTGACACAGACTGAATTACACTACCAGTTTGTCTGGTACTCCAGCTTACAGATGGCAAAGCATGGGGTTTCTCAGCCTCCTTACTCATGTGAGCCAATTCCCATAATCTATATATCTATCTAGATGGGTAGACAGATACAGCTATATTTGGTTCTGTTTCTCTGGAGAACACTTACCAATGTAATTCCCGTCTCATTTCATTGTTGCAACAGAGAATGAATGTTAAAAATACTATTACAGTGGTATGGTATTTGTTAATATGGTACTATTGACAAATTTAGTTAATATTTAACATGACTTCAATAGCTATGCCTAGACCAATGAGATTTTTCCCACTAATAAAGTGCTGAGAAATATATTAACATAATCAAATGTTTTTTTAAAAATATGTAGGTTACATGGGAAGGAATTTACAATAATTCATATTTCTGACTTGGTCATCTGGTAGGGTATGGTATTATTCATTGGGAAGAGAAATAATGGAAAGAAATGGTTCGTAGAGGCAAGATGATACATTCAGTTTTAATTAAATTTAAATATACAAGCAAATTATGTATTACTAAAAATGTACCATCTTACATTTTATGTTTGCTTTCATTTCATAAGGTTCAAATTTTATATAGTTAGATTAACAAAGAATTTTATATTAGATATAATCTCATATGGAAAATGCCATGAGGATCATTGTGTTGTTGGATATTTAAGAAGAATTAAGCTGGGAGTACATGTCTCTAATCCCAATACTTGGGAAGCTGAGACAGGAGGATCACAGGTTCAGGCCAGTGTCAGCAACTTAGTGGGGACTCCTGCAACTTAGAGACTCTGTTTCCAAATAAAAAATAAAATAAGGCTGGGGGTATAACTCAGAAGTAGAATGTCCCTTGGTCAATCCCCAGTAACACACACACACACACAAAAAAAAAAAAAAGAAAGAAAGAAGAAGAAAAAGGAAGAGGAGGGGGAGGAGAGGAGGAACCATCACTATCAGAAAGGAGGAAACAAACATGATACTAGCACAGGCAATTATCCCTAAATATTTGGAGCAAGTATCTGAGCAAACTTATTCTACCACTGAATTATTTCTCCAAGTGTTTCCCAACTTAGTGTTGCAAAGACATCTTTATGTGAGAGGCATCAACTTGTCAGCTCAAACACAGTGAATATGTCCACATTTTTATTTTTTTTAAATACTTTAATTGGTGCATTATAGTCTCACATCTTTTTGCAGTTCAGAGTGATAGGGACAGATTTACACACAGTACTTGGTGATCTTCCCTCTGGATCCTTCTCCACTCCCTCCCCTTCCCTATACATGATTTTGAGATTGGCATTAGTAATTTCAAATTTGTACATAACTTTAGTGGCAGTGTTTCCCTTATTGATTACCCCTTCCCCTACAATGTCAGCCTCCCTTAGATCCCCTCCATCATTCCACTGGAGTTTCTCCTCTATTATCTATAGTCCCCCTTGTCTCCCAGTTACTCTTTATTTTCTTCATATGAGAGAAAACATATGACTGGCTGATTTCACTTAACATAATGTTCTCCAAGTCTACATTTTTCTGCAAATGACATGATTTTGTTCTTTATTGCTGAGTAGAACTCCATTCTATATCCACACATTTGTAAAGAGCAATATGTGCTTTCCAAAAAAAAAAAAAAGGAAAGGAAACTATAAAAATCCTATTTGTTTAAAACTCATTTTTAAAAAACTATGTGTTTATTGAAGTGACTGCTACATTGGACATAGAAGGATTGACTTTTGACAACCAACTTGACCAGCAATTAGTTCTTCTTCTTTTTTTTGTTTTTTTTTTTTTTTTTGGTACTGGGGATTAAACCTAGAGGCATTTTACCTCCAAGCTAGACCTCTAGCCAGAATTTATTTCTTACTTGGAAACAGGTCTTACTAGGTTACGGAGAGCCTTGATAAGTTGCTGATGCTGGGTTCAAACCTGTCATCATCCTGTCTCAGCCTCCCACAAGTATGTGCCACCAGGCCTGACCCAATTAGTTTTTAATTAACCTGGAGTTGTCAACTTATGATCACATTCTCTCTTGGAGTGATCTCTCTTTCTCTGAGTGATCTCAGATGAGATGATCTGTAACAGATAAATTGAGTCATCTAACAGAAATTATCCTTGGCCGACTTTTGGTTCTAGGGTTAACAAGCTTCCACATATTAGAGACAGCATACTATTTTTTACTTTTTGTGATTGAATAATCTCACTTAACATAATTTTTCCAGTTCCATCCATTTCACTGCAAATGACATGATTTTATTCTTCTTAATGACTGAGTTAAAATTCCATTGTGTACATATCCCATAGTTTTGTAATCCATTCATCTGTTGATGACATCTTGGCTGGTTCCATAATTTGGCAATTATTAATTGGGGGGCAAAAACAGAGATATACATGCATTGGTCTGATAATTTGGTTTCTGTTCTTTTGGGTAGATACCCAGAAGTGCTATTTCTGGATCATATTGGTAGGTTCATTCCCATTCATCTGAGGATTCTTCATACTGTTTTCCAAAGTGGTTGCACTAATTTGCAATCCCACCAACAATGTATTAGGGTTCCCACTTCTCCACACCCTCACCAGCATTTGTTGTTGTTTGTTTTTAATGATTACCATTCTGATTGAGGTTAGGTGAAATCTCAGGGTAGTTTTGATTTGCATCTCTCTAATTGCTAATGATGTTGAACATTTCCTCATACATTTATTGGCCATTTGTATTTCTTCTTTTGTTAAGTGTCTATTTAGATAATTTGCCCATTTTTTATTGGATTATTTGTTTTCTTAACTGTGAGTTGCTTGAGTTCTCTGTATGTTCTAGATATTAGTCCTCTATCAGAGAAGTAGCTTGCAAAAATCTTCTCCCATTCTAGGAGCTCTCTGTTGAGGTCTTGATAGTTTCCTTTGCTGCACAGAAGCTTTTAAGTTTAATGCAATCCCATGTGTTGATCTTCCTTTGAGTTGCTTGTGCCTTTGGGGTCTTGTTGAGAAAGTTTTTACCTGAGCCTAAGTGTTGAAGTGTTGGTCCTATGCCCTCTTCAAGTAGCTGCCTGACTTCCAGGTCTTTGATCCACCTTGAACTGACTCTTGTACAGGGTGAGAAAGTGGGGTTTATTTCCATTTTTCTGCATATGGTTAACACCATTTGTTGAAGAGACTATCTTTTTCCAGTGTATGTTTTTGGCTCCTTTGTCAAAAATCAATTGACTATAAGTGTGTGGGTTTGTTTCTGAGTCTTCTATTCTGCTACATTGGTCCATGTGTCTGTTTTTATGCCAACATCATGCTGTTTTTATTGCTGTGGCTTTGTAGTATAGTTTGGAGTCAGATATTGTGATACCTCCTGCATAGTTCTTGTTGCTAAGAACTACTTTAGCTATTCTGGACTTTTTGTTGTTCCAAATGAATTTAAGGACTGATATTTTTAA
This sequence comes from Graphiurus murinus, assembly GCA_004027655.1. Taxonomy (NCBI): domain Eukaryota; kingdom Metazoa; phylum Chordata; class Mammalia; order Rodentia; family Gliridae; genus Graphiurus; species Graphiurus murinus. Next base: position 49,141 of record PVLC010000494.1, read on the forward strand.
GTCTGTGAGGAGTGATCTTGGTAATTTAATGGGTATCGCATTGAATCTGTAGATCACTTTTGGGAGAATGGCCATTTTGATGATATTTATTCTGCCTATCCAAGGACATGGAAGATCTTTACATCTTCTAAGGTCTTCTTTGATTTCTTTTTCCAACATTTTATAGTTTTCCTTATAGAGGTCTTTTACTTCCTTGGTTAGGTTTATCCCTGAGTATTTTATTTTTCAGGGTGTTATTGTGAGTGGAATTGTTTTTTGGGTTTCTTTTTTATGGATTTATTGTTGGCATACAAGGAAAACTTCTGATTTTTTAAGATTGATTTTGTATCCAGATACTTTGCTGAATTTGTTGATTAGTTCTATAAGCTCTTTGGTTGACTTTGTTGCAAAAAGGGATAGTTTTAGTTCTTCTTTTCCTATTTTTACACCTTTGATTTCTTTCTCTTGACTTATTGCTCTAGCTAGAGTCTCAAGTACTATATTGAACAGAAGTGGTATAATGGATATCCTTGTCTTGTTCCTGTTTTTTGGGAACTCTTGCTGTGGTGAACCTTTTCTTTGATCTTGTCTAGAGGGGGTTATATATGTTTCCTGTACCTAAATGTCTACTCACTATATTAGATTTTTGGGCATGTTTCAGGAATTCTCATTTGTTCGGTGTCCTATAGTGGTGATGTCCTTTTGTGGATCCCCTCATATGATCCACCATGTCTCTCTCTGTTAGTGCAGGTACCAAATTCTGCTGGTGCCTCTCCTGCTGCAAGCTTGTGTCTCTGAGCTCTCCACAGGGCATGTCCCTGTGCCACTCTTTGTCTATGAAGGCAGTGGACATCACTGGACCTGGACCCAGTGTAAGCCCAAGCCTCCACACTTTCCATAGACACCGTCTTCATGTCTATCTCTGCCTTTGCTGGTGGCAGGAGTGCAGTCTAACTGCTGTGCATTTTCCAGGGTGCCTGTAAGATCTCTGTGCCCTGTGTACTCTGGGTCCCTCCTTCACTTCTGCTCGTATTCAACCACTAGAAGGGCTGGTGATTGAGTCTATTGTTTGCCAACAGGGGCCCCTGCAGTAGCGCAGTTAACTTACAATTGAGTGCTGCTCTGTCTCTTGAGGGAAAGGTGAACTGGGGTGTCCCTGCTACAGGCTTAAGCTGGTTGTCCCAGACTTTCCGGTCACTGTGGATCATGCAGGGATATGCTGCCTGGTTAGGGTGTGGAGTTCTGTAGTTGTTTACTCCACTTCTGGTCACTGTGTATACAGGAGGTTGTTAGGTGCCTCAGTGCTACTCAGTGCTAGTAGACCCCGCTTCAAGCGGCTGGCTCAGTGGTGGTAGAGTGCATGGGCTCCTTTGCTCTCCCTTGTCTGTTTTCTGGGTTTTGTTCAGTTGCATTTCAATTTTCATTACTTTGTTCACTTTTTCACTGCTTTTTTTCTTCCATCTGGAAGCTGTTTTTATGGCAGCTTTGATCCACATTTTACAGTGCCTGAGATGAGGTGTTTCTCTCAGTCACTACCTTGGGCTTCTCCCAAAGAATACTTCTGAGCATATATATCTCAAATATTGCATACTACATACTTAAACTATGTTAAAGTATATACCTATAAAACTAGTATCTATTATTTATCTGCAATTCAAACTTAACTAGTGCCCTGCATTTTTGTTTGTTAAATCTAGAGACCTCATCCCAGTTTCCATTGATAGAATGAGCTTCTATGGAAATATTTGAAACTAGGTAAGATTTATAATCATCTTAATTTGAGGTACAGTTTTCCTGAAACTTAGTCTACATGATTTCTCAAAAACCTTTGTTGAGTCCAGGTATTTGCAGTTAAAGATTTAGTGGCAAACATGTAAGCAAGTATATTGTTAGTGCATTTTGCTGAAGGCAAAAAATACAGTATTTAATAGTATATAAAGTCTCAAAGTGTCAACACACATGCAATTTCTAAGGTGATATTTTCAGAATACTTTATTTAATGCATTAATTTCCAAGGGCAGAACTTTATTTTTTCTTTACTGATGAGGAGATTAATAAAATAAGAACCATAAAGATGACAAACCTCCTTGAGTGCTTACCTTCATGTAATACTTTCATATGCAGTTTATATAATTACAACCTAAGAAATTCAATTGCAAACTATTTTTGAAAGTACTAGAATCATAGTGACATTTTAAATGCATAGGGAATGAGATGGGACTAAATGCCAAGTTATTTCAGTTTAGGCTTTGCCTCTCTCTGTGAGGCTCTCTTAAATTTCTTTCTATTCATCCACTTTTATATCTTTTGAACTTGAAAAGAAGACACCATGAGACCATTTTTCCTCAGTCTTGAACACTCATAACCAAAGAATGCATATGTGAGAAAACTTGAAAGTTTTGATTGTATACCCAGGCATGTGATTTAGTTTGTTGCTGAAACTGCAATGATTAGTTTGTGATTGTTCATATCTCTTTTTATAAGGACTGCTACTTTGACTTTTAAAAATGATTTATCTTCTTACTTTCAGTGACTCTCTATAATGCTTATGAAGGAATCATGTAGGGAGGTGAAAACTATATTTCTCATTTTCATTCAATACTTATTTATTTTAAAATGAGTGTTGGTTATTAAAAAGCCTGAGATAAATTAGAAACACAAATACTTTGTCATTCCTAAGTAGAACAAAGTAATATGACCAATTCTCAGTCCACAAATTTTCTGAGAAATTTGAGGTAGTTTATTTACAAAATTCTAATATATTTCAAAGAATTAAAAGACAATGAAAAGAATTTGTACGCACCATTTTCTCTTTGGTCCATGATCACAGAGCTGCTCAGACCTGTCTTGCCACCTCCAGAGGCCATCTGTGAGGAACATCTTTCCTTGTCTTCAGCAGAAGAGTACCCTTCCATCCTCTCTATTATTCTTCAGTTTTAAAGTGCTAGGGTATATGAAAGGAGAGATAAATCACCAAAAGAACCATAAGCCTTACCTTGTAAATAATACTCTAAAGGAAAGTTATAGTCCAGTAAGCACAGGGTACTTAGGAAGCATTTAGAGAAGTTCATCACCAATACCATGAAGCAGAGAATACTTCTCAGAGGAAGTGACTTTAATTGTGAACAAAAGGATGAGTAAGAGCTGGAGAGGAGGGCAATCCAGGTGGAGAGAAGAGTTTGTGGGAAAACACGGAAAGTGGAAAGGAGCCTAATTTGAGTTGAAATTAGTTTAATTTGCTATCCAGAGTCCTCTGCCAGACTAAGCAAAGCTTCATAAATCATTTTAAAAAATTTTATCTGAAGGCTTTGCTAAAGACTCAATCATGGGTTTAATGTTGTAGAGGGCATAATAAAATTTATGCTCTTTGAAAGATTCCTTTGGTTTTAATATGAAGAATGAACTAGAAGGAGATGAAATGAGAGCCAGATGAGCTGTTACCATGCTTTTCCAGTAATTCAGGTGAGGTGATACTGAACTGAACCAAGAAACTGGCTGCAGGAATGGAGGATACTGAATGGATCCAAGACATTTTTTTAAATGGCAGCAGTGACCAGACTTGATTGATGTTCAGATTGTGTAGAGTGTAATGAGGGAGATTATAGAATGATTTACAAGTTTCTAGATTTAGAAATTGGTTGGATATGCTGTGATAGAATAAAAAGTAGAGAAATAGGTATGTGAGGGGAGTTACGGAAGAGGTAGTGAGTTCTAGTTTAGGCCTTCATGTTTGCTGAATTCATGTATCTAGTAAACAAATATTTTTGCAGTGCCAATTACATGACAGAAAGCAATGAATGCACTCTTAAAGATTCCAATCTATTTGGGGAGATGTACAATAAGTAAATAATGCAATAAATAGATATATACAATAAACCTGAACACAGGATGTAGTAGGTAAACATACTTGTGTTTTGATTACTTTCAACTTAAAAATATGATAATAGACATCAAGTAGGCATAGTACTGCCTGGAAAAGCCTTGTCAATCTCTGTTCCACCTTCTTTCTTCAGACTTCCAACAGCATCTCTTCTCCTCTTCCTTTCTCACTTCCAGTACAATTCACAGAATGGAAGCATGTCATCTTTCTACCACTAGATCTGTATCCACATATTTTGTATTCCTCTGTTCCTTCCCAAGGTGAGGTCCTCTGCTTGTGTACATCAGATGATCCCCTCTGGTATGCTGAAGGGCATCGTGTAATAATCTCATATTTACAATCAAACTCCTCTTTTAACTTCAGGTCTTCCTCTACCCACTGCTTTCACTGCTTTACTTATCTCCTTTATATATATATATATATATATATATATATATATATATATATATATATATATATATATATTCTCTCCTATTCATATATGTATGGAGAGAGAGAAAATACATACATATGTATGTATGTATATGTATGTATATATGTATGTATGTATTTGTATGTATGTATAGTGGGGGACACTGGGGATTGAACCCAGAGGCATTCTACCTCTGAGATACACCCCCAACCTTATTTTATTTTTAAAATAAAATAAAAAAGGTCTTGCTAGGTTGATAAGAGTCTCACTACTTGCTAAAGCTGTCCTCACACCTGTAATCCTCCTGTCTCAGCCTCCTGAGATTACAGGCATGCACCACCACACCTGGCTTTTCCCTTTATAAAAAAAAATCTTTTTTTAAAAAAATTGAGTTGTTTATTTTTCTCACTTCCCATTCTCTTATAACTGATACTAAGTGGAGTTTGTCCTCACTTCTTTATTGTAGCCTCCTTTCCCCATGTCACTAGTAGCTTCTATCTTGCCAAACCAATAGTCAGTTCTGATTTTATTGTACTTTCTCTCTGGTTTCATTGCCATATCCCTTCTTCTTGGATTCTCTTTACTTAGCTTAACATATTCTCCTAATTTTCCATCTGTTGTCATCAGTCCCCTTTGCTAACTCTTTTTGTTTTTAGCCTTCTTTTATGAAATTTAAAATATTGATATAACCTTAGTGATCTCACCTACTCCTATGGATTCCATACCATATATATACTGATAATTTCCAAATTTATATTAGTAGCTCCAACATTTTGAGCTACAGATTCTTATCTAATTAGCTACCCAATTGGTACCAGAATTCCTCCTCCTCCTCCTCCTTCTCCTCCTCCTCCTCCTCCTCCTCCTCCTCACTATTATTATTATTATTATTATTATTATTATTATTATTATTATTTTGTGGAACTGAGGATTAATCCAGGGGACTTCTACCACTGAGTGTAGAAGTCCCCTGAAAGCCAGACCTATTTTTATTCTTTATTTTGAAACAGGGTTTCACTAAGTTGTAGAGGGTCTCACTAAGTAGCTGTGATCCTCCTATCTCGGCCTCACAGATACTGGGATTATAAGCATGCGCCACCATATGCGCCACCATACCCGCAGCACCAGAATTCTTTTTTTTTTTTGCAGTACTGGGGATTGAACTCAGGGGCATTCTACCTCCGAGCTACACCCCCAGCTCTATATTTTATTCTTTATTTTGAAACAGGGTCTCACTAAGTTGCAGAATGCCTCACTAGGTAGCTGAGGCTGGCCGTGAACCTGGATCCTCCGATCTCAGCCTCCCAAATGCTGGGATTACAAGCGTGCGCCACCACACCCGGCTCAGAATTCTTGATTCTAGGTTACTACACTTCTTCTCCTTGTGCACCACCAAACTTGCTTCTTTATCCCTCTTCATCTCCTAAAATGGATCCTCTATTCATCTAGATGTAAAGATTAAAAAAGAGCTAGAATGCATGGCCATTCTTTTTCATTTCAATATTTCTCATATTTAGTTAAGTTCTGTGACTTAATTTTTAGACTATGTCCCAAATATAAGCAAATCAAATTTAACTACTTTATTACCCAGCCCAAGCCACTATTGTACATGTACATGTAAATTCACTCAGTAGCCTAGGCCCAAGGTACTTTCTTTGAGTATGGGTCCACTGGTTGAAGTTTTCATCTTCCTTGTATAAACATACACACAGTGCATTGTGTAGTATTTCTAGTTTTGATTTGTATAAACCAGAGCTAAAACTCAATTTCACATGGGAAAAAGTTTGAAGGCAAAACCTAGTCTTTTATAATTTTCTCCAGTTGTGGGAAAAGTTGCCCCTGACACAGTTGAAACCTTCCATAGCCAATTAGACAGAAATTCTTTTATATATAAATCTGAAGGCAAAACCCTCCAACCTTTTACATTTACCCTCAGTTCCCTGAGTCCCCCATACCAAATTCAACAAGAATTACTTTTCAGTGACTTGCTCTTTATAATGACTTTACACAGCACTCAATGTATTTTTTGGATCACAACTTTTTCCCCTACACTTGTATCTCATCAGATATACATTAATACTTCATAAAATTATACACTTGCAATAGCAAGCACAACTGAAATGAAGAGAGTTGGAAACAAATTCAGCCAATTTTTGGTAAGCCTATGGTGTAACTGGAAGGTGTGATTGTATTTAAATATCCCAGGGATCTACTAACTGTGACTATTTAGTATACCTTGAGTATAAGTCACAGTATATTTTTTTGAGATAGAAAAGCATTGGTTGATCTAATAAACTGAACAAGTGGAGACTATTTAAAGAATTTCTACTATGCACGTATACTAGATATTATAAACATACAAATTTGCATTATATACATACACAATGTAAATACTGACAATCTTAACCTTTAGAAAAAGAAATTCCCTCAACAGTTCTCACCCTCCTGAAGTAGTATATGTGAGGGAGATGTATCAAATTAAAGATCAGGATTGCAGTCGTCAATCTGAGTAGAATTTTGGTGACTGCAAAGTGGTATTTTTAAAGAAAAATAGAAATAAATGACTAAAATGGATTTTGTTGAAGTTCAAAGTCAACATTTTAGTGCCCCAAAATGTGCACTTGTATGTAATGACTATGTTTGGCAAGACGGGGGATTTTCTGGGATGGAGGGCATCAGATGGTAAAGACAGCCCTGTCAAGCTTGAGAGCAGGGCTGTGTTCCTGTTTGGGAGGACCCTGGTATATGTATCAACAGAGCATCCTTAAATGTCAGTGTTCACCAACACAAATGAAGTAGATAATGATTGTTAGTCAATGATTTGTGTTAGATAAATTAAAGCCTTCACTATTGTCTTTCACATCAACAAACATTTATTGATTGCCTGCCCTATGCTTTCTGCTAGGGATGCACAAATGAAAAAGATGCTTCTACCACAAATTTGCACTCTGTTAGAGATGCAGGCATTTTACAACTAATTACGATATAATAAAACTATAAAGTACTAGGATGGCCATATCAAATTCTGTTAATTTCCCTTGGAGACCAAGGGAACCAGTTAATTTTGGGGGAAAAAAAAGTCAACTGGTTTCATGCTTCATAATGTGAGGCAACTTTAAAACCACTTGAACTCAGTGTATATTTCCTACTTTTCAAACCAACTAACAATATTCTGGGAGGCAGTATTTATTGTTCAGTATGATGTGCTCACTAGAAAGCTCCATTTGTGAGATATCAATACATTATTTATGACTATAAGAATTTTTCTTTAGGGCCAGGCTTTTGGGTCACTCACTCAGTATTTGCTGTTATTACATACTCCAGTAGTCTTTTTTAGGAACCTTTTATGGATATGGACATGGTTAAATTGAATGCTCCAGAGTTCCCTGAAAGTTAACGAATAGCCTGGCTGTATTTAGTAGCCATTTCTCCCTTTATAACTGATTAGTTCAAATTCTACCCGTCTTTAAGATAGCAGCATCTTTAAGATAGCAGCACACTCCCAAACAATGACTTTCTCCCAAGTTACACCAAGGCCCACTTCTAGACACTGTCATAGTTCCATGTACCCTTTCTTTATGGCTTTGATATCAGTTGTAACTTTACATTATGCCTGTGATTGTTCAGCCACTTCATCTGGTTAACTGTTGATTTTAAACTTAACAAAGTAGGAGCCATATATCCTTTACCCTTTTTCATTGCCTCAGCTCTCAGTCCAGTGCTTGGCACTGAATGGATAAATGAATTCCTACTTGAAGTCTTTATTTCCTTCCTGTGTTAATCCTTGTGGGGGTTCTGGTTGGAAGGAAGAGGTGGGTGAGAAGAGGATGCTGGTGAATTCTATAAAGTTGCTAACAACTTCTTCCTTTTAGTGTTCTAAGTTTATTTTACTGAGGTTTCAAAGGATGTTCTTCCACCATTCTCTTGTGGAGATAACATGGCCACAGCCATATTATCCATATCACTAGTAATTGTGTACATTTTAATCAAGTTCTCCATTCAACATTTGCCTTCCTAGGCTAAAGAGCCCATTTCAGTATGTCTCAAATAGCAGCTTCCTAAATTCCTCTGAAGCCCCTACCCCAATATGATAGTTGCTATTTCCTCTGTTGTTTGTGGAGTCTCTGATTTCATGTTTATAACATTTGAAAGGTGATGACCATAATCTCAAATTCAAATGATATTCAAAAAGTATGTGCACTAGAGGTTTATAATGTGCTAATTTTGGTTAGGTCTCTAGTATTCTTCTTGGTGCATGTACATTTATTTTCTGATCCCCTTAAGCAACTAACAATGACTTCTAGGTATTTACTTTCCCAGCCTGAAGCTGATAGCTCAGAGCCATTCATTTTATACCTATGTAATTTATCATAAAATATGTTACCTTGTACTTACTAAGTTGAAGTCTAGTTATTACTTTTCCAGCTACTTGTACAAACTGGCAAAATTTTCAAACCCATATATTACCATTTTTCCTTAGCTACAAATTTGAAGCTTTCATATTGAATAACTTTGGGCTTTGTGAACATTTATGAATGTGTTAAATATGATTGGCATCAGTGTTGATTTGCAAAGAATGTCACTCTGGAGAAAACTGCATGTTTATCCCTTTTCTGAGTAAATGTGGTTTTTTTTTCCTAGTCTAAGCACATGATTAAAAAAACTAACAACAACAACAAGACAAACAAACAAACAAAAAAGCATTCTATGGCACTACCCGGTCCCCAGGAATTTCTGTCTGTGTGCTATTCAAGAGCAGGCTATATGCAGTCAACATGCTCCAGCAGGACCATGTTGATGGCTTATGGATACTGTTTTTCTGGTTGGCTGGGGCTTCTGTTCCAATTGCTTGAAGTCCAAACATTGCCTGTTGTTAAATGTTTTAAAATTTTAAGGTGGTCACAAAAACATTAAATGACATCAAAATCCCATATTAGCTCTTAGCTTTAATTCATTGTTTAAAACTATTGACTTTGTTAGGTAAGGGACTAAGTCATAAAACAGGCCCAAATAAAACCGCAAGTGTAAAATAGAGGATCTGAATTACCTGAAAACTGTAATTAAGAATTAACTGTGCTTTTATAGGTCTGGCTTCAATGTTGCACATCTGTAGCTGCTGGGAACAGAAAGTTCTTTGAATCTTTCTGGTAATAGGAGGACACGTTTCTGTCCCCAAGGAAAAAGAGTGAATCCACTAACTTGATAATATCCTCCCCTTATTTCCTTATAATATAATAGACTTATGACATGTTTCTGACAGTGTGGTCAAAACATACCAGAGCTGTCTGCAAAATTTGATGACAGGTTTGGTTTCCTTTTATGCTACGGAGTCAGTGCTAGAGGTATTGTGCTTCTCTAGTTTCAGTATTCAGCTGTGGGCATATAGACATAGTAGTAAGAAGGGAATATGCCTTTAGATCATTACAGAAACTACAGTTTGTATGAAGATCCAGTTACTTATTTTTGAATTCCATAAGCTATAAGAAGGAATACCTATAAGTTGAGACCTAGTCAATTATTTTTTAGTACTTTTGCTTAATTGTGCAATATTTTTCTTAAGCTAGTCACTGAAGTTTCCCATGGTCTGGGCACAGTTCATAAAGAATATAAAAGTTAAGATTTCAGTGTGCATGCAAATGTCATGGTATTTTTTGGAGTTAGAATTTTCTGCTATTGACCCCCTTAAGAATATTCAAGATTGGTCTTAATGACAAATTGGTAGAGATGTTATAGACAAACCCTTGTTTTTCAATGCCAGAAGAATTGGCATAACCCAGGAGCTTGTTAGAAATGTAGAATCCCGGACTCCCACCCTAGACTTAGTCAGAATGTACATTTTAATAAGATGCCCAAGTGACTAATACATACTTTAAAGTGTGAGAATCTTGTTGTATTGAAAATCTAATTAGGATAGAGTCATAGTGAGGTCTTGATAAGTCTAAATAACTTTTAAAGACCTGCACCACAGGATTTAATGTTACTATGAAGAAAGTATCATACCCTCAATTATGTTATTTGGATTTTTCAACATGTGACACTATGAAAGATGGTAAACAGTAAGTTCTCTCTGAAGCAGACTTTGGGATGGCAACTTATTTTTCTTTTGCTTTTGCTCTTCCTCATTGTATATGTGGTGTCCTAATGGTTCTTTACACTAGTTTTGCTTCTTGACTTTTAAAAGACAAATGTGGATTTGAGAGTCATGTGAGCAAAAGCTTGAACTTGATTTAGCATTTTTGTGACTTAAAGTCCTTAGCATTTTCATACCTTTTGGTTTGTAACTTGAAGCTGCCAATAACATATAATATAATTTCAAAGAAATGAGTATGCCTTGAATTACATATTCTTGATCTGCTGACATAAAAATATCACCATAGTGCTCTAAAATTACTCCACGTCTTTTCTATGGTAAAAGTAATTTTTGAAAAATTAATTTTATTTAAATATAAACACTTCTCTTGCTTTTTGGTCTGGAAAGTTGCTTCAAAACAGCTATATTTAAGTAATTACACATTGAAGAATTAAATTTCTTCACAATTTTGTTTTACCATAATTTATACAGTTAGTAATCCTAGACTACTGCATATTCGAGCAATATTTTTTAAAAGTACTTTGAAAAATCTTTAACAAATTAGTTGGAAATGGTCTTTCCTTTTAGAACCATTTCTGAAGGCCCTTTCTCCTTAATCTCCTATAGACTCTGACATTAAATAACCTCTGTGGAGATGCCTTTGCTGACATTTTTGGGAGCCACGACTGAGGAATTAGAGGTGGGGTGACCAGTGAGAAGAGGACAGGCATTTTTCTGAATATTCTCTAGTGCCCAGGACATGCTTCACAATAGACAGTGCACAGTGTCAGTGGTGCTGAAGTCAAGAAGCCCAGGGTTACGTACTGCAGAACTGGTTAGCATTCAAATTTACAGTAACTAATATGCATGAGGGTGTGCTGTTAGAGACATAAAACAATTTATTTATCTATGCTTTTATTAGTGCATTGTAATTGTACATCATAGTGGATTCAATGTGATGCATAAATACATCACTTGATGTATTTCCCTCTGTATCCCACCCGCTCCCCCTTTTCTCCTCCCCATACATGTTAGTAAGATTGGTAGTGATGACATAAAACAATTTATTTACTCTAAACATACAAAAGTTTAAGTACAGAATCAGTATTTTTACATAAGTTATTGGACTCTCCAAATTTAGCCTATAAGAGAACATGAGTCCATTAGAGTTTGTATAATATTATAAATATCAGAAATAAGTTTGGGAGCATCTGCCCTCCCTTTTCTCTTTCACTTCAGGAGTTGAGTAGGTTTCCTGTTAAAGGAAGCTAAGCAAAATACTGTCATGAAAATATTGGATATTTCAATTAATAAATTCCAAATAAAAGTGGAATTAAGCTAAAAATTATAAAGAGTCCTTGAATGGCTTGTTGATTAGAAACTAATGTAACTCCTTGTCTAGGATAAAATACCAAACAGGCAGCAGCTGTTGGTAATTTGGTGCAAGTAATTGTAGAGCCAATAAGTTGAAGAAGTGCTTATTAAAAGAAGCTGCTTTCCTATCTGCTTGTAAGTTCAATTGAGTAATGCACTCTACATGTGGTCTGACACTGGGTAAATTATACACCTGATTTAAAAACACTCCATCCATAAGAGCTCCTATTTTGCTCATCCATAAAATTTTTACTTTCTTCATTACTACTTGCAGCAGTGTATGGCATAATATCTATCAAATTAGGCTTTGAGGACATCTCAGGCTGGCACCCTGCTGACTTGAAACATGTGCTTAATATTACTGCAGTGCTTTTAACCCCATGAATGCCCTGGGTTAGCCCACACAGGCATGTGCAATCTGTTTTTCTCTCTTTCCTACTGCATCCTCCACCTACTGAGAATGAGAAACATCAAAGATAAAGAGATGGGCTGAATTGGGATTTAGTCACTGGGTAAGAGAAATAAATAGTTGGAATTTATAGGAAATCAGACATGCAAAATAAAACTCATGCAGTCTATGATTGCACATTTTTTAAAAAATAGAAGGCAAATGCAAACATTCACAATCAAGACATTTTATTTGACCTAATAAACCTTGAAAGGTGGAACAAAAAACAATAACTCTTTCTGGATAACTCACATGAATGCCAACTTTGGAATGTGTTGTGTACATATTTATAAATCTCTGTATGACTGATTAATTTTAATAGTATTTACTGCTTTTAATATAATAAGTATTGGTATTATGCTTGATGCTAAAGATACAGTAATGAACACATATGCCCTTGCCATCCTGCAAAGATCAAATCTTGTAAAAGGGTCAAGATTTCAGAAAACAACTATAGTATAATGGTAAAACATAAATGATCCCAAGGTACTTGTTTCAACATTGATTGATTCATTCATTCATTCATTCATGGGAAATAGTGCGTGATCAGTTACTATATTTTCTGGGTGACCATGGCAGAATTGTCCTGTTGTGAGCCATATACACCTGCAAATCTCAGCCTGATGCTATTAAACATTCAAGTCATGTAATTATTTCCTCCTTTTCATATTCCATGTTGACCTCACAATCTCTAATTTAGCTTCTTATCTGAAGTGTCTTTGGGGAAAAATGCACTTACTAGAGAACTCCACGTTTGTTCTTTTTTTAAATAATGATACTGCTTGTTCTAAATTAACAAACTGATATATTTACCATAACTTAGCTCAATGTATAATGCTATGAATAGAGATCCTTTGAGAAACTACTTTTTATTATAAATGAATACTTTGTCATTCTCATATATTCATGAGATTGATTAATGTAATTTTTAGACTCACTGTCAGTGTGCTGACAAGTTAAATTATAGGGTCATCTGGGCACCAAAAATGAGAGAGAGAGAGAGAGATATTAGCCAACCAAGGATGTATCTTGAGAAGATCTAAGGCAACCAGCAAGAAGCAGAGGAAAATGCAAGAGGACCATAGAGAACCAGGATAACAGGAATTAAGGAGGAAAAAGGTCTACAAAGAAGCAGAGAGCAAGGGATGGATAAATCTGAGAAATAAACTTTTGGATAAGGCAGTTCAGAGTTTCTCCAAGAGAGCAGTGCCAATAGAGAAGCTGGAGGGGGTGGGGAACAATATTGCCTGAAGTTTGTGGAATAAGTAGCTGGTGGAAGAGCCGAAGTGTTAAGTGTGGACTTTCTTTCAAAGAGGTTATCAACAGAATGACAACTGGAAGAGATGTCTTTAAAGAGAGAATCTCAGTGTGGACAGAATGAAAAGTGCAGATGGGAAGGGAGGGATAAATGATGGAGTAAACCTTATGGTGGGGCATTCATGCTTGTCTATAGATTTCACTTGTTACTTTATTCATATAGACAGAGCATAGTTTACTGGTCAGATGCACAGATGCTGGAGCAAATCACCTGGGTTTGGACTCTGGTTTCACTACTATAACCTTGGTAGATTAACCTCACTGTGCCTTTTTGTACCTGCCTAAGAGTATATTTGTAAGGTTGAATGAATTAATATTTATAATCAATATTTATAAAGCATCTGGAACTATACTTGATAAGCACTTCAATATGTTTACTAAATAACAAAGCAGTTAGTCTAGATAAGATATATTCTAGAAATGTTGAAAATTTTTTTCTGTATTTTATGAACTTCTTGCAAGGTGCATTTATGATCCAAAATTACCCCGGAGCCTGCAGTGAATAAAATTGCTATATAGTCAGCACAAAATGTTCTGACAATCTTATTTCTAGGTACAACTAAGTAGAATTGCAGAACTCTGTTAAGGAGTTAAAGGAATTTCCTGGCAAAATTGCAAAATAATTTCTGCCACATTTTTGTGGAATGTGGAGGATCTTACTCCAAGCTCCTTTCAGAATACCCATAGCAAACTTTGGCCTCTTTCTTTGAATTTAACCTCCCCTTTCTATCCTTTCTCCCATCGTCTAGATATTATTTGGAGCTCAGGGAAGTCAATCTGTAAAATCTTTCCAAGTTTTCTTCTTATTTTGTTTCATATACTTTTCATTTGATGGCTTGGAGAGGAGAGGGTTATTTTAATAGATGCATCAGATGGCTTTTCCCTTGGGCATCTCAGTTGATGTGAATGTAATTGCTTATTAATTGGTTAAGGATGTTCTACAATGAGTGAGGAAAGGTAGTGTAATAACTTACTGAACTTTCTCCCTTCTTTCCTTCCTTTCATCTTAGACACATTCTCTCACTTCAGAGAATTAAAAATATTGCTTATTGTGACAGGGTAGCCCACTATTTTTAAAACATTGTAGAGAAAAAGATACATGGCAAATTAGCAAAAGCTTTCACTTTTCACAAAAGCAAGTGGCAGTTTGCTCAGGTCTCCAACACACTAACCTGTTGATGATCTTGCTTTACTCTCCTTTCTCTCATGAAAGGAGAGAGATGTTAGTGCATATCATTGAATTTTTAAGTTAAATGTTAGAAAATAATTCTGATGCCTGCTTGTGAGAAAGCACTGTCAGTAGATGACTGTTGTCATCATGTCTGTGCGGGGACTGTCTCGAAGGCTGTGCTAAGGGATTCTGAGTGGGCCCTTCCTAGGGTTTGTTTTGATGGTGGGGTAGTTCTGTGATGTTCTTCTGATTATAGGTGGGAGCCAGGACACAATGGGCCTGAGACCTACATCCTAGTGTCAACAGAAACAGCACCTGCAACCCCACAATTTCATGGAAGATGTTTGCAGCCATTTAAAACTTCTTTTCCCATTTTCTTTTCATCATTCCTAAAGTCTTCCTAGTATCTCTATACTACTCTGAGTTTACACTGGCTAATTTATATTGTGTTTTCTTTTACATAATGGTGTCCACTGGACAACGCATTTGACTTCCTTAAGATCTAAATCACTTAACGTCCTTCAGCAGCCTCTTTGGCCTTTATGAGGAGCCTTTATAACCACCTTAGCTTCACTTTTCTCATTTGTGAACTGCAAATGTTGGTGTTTTTTTCTATGTCCGTATAAGGGTTGTAGTGTGAATTGGATAGAAGAACTTTGTGTCTAACATAGAAGAGTATGGCTTTCAGTATTATTAAGTTAATCTTAATATTAGTATTGAATTAAGTTAGAAAACAGGTAAAGAAATTAAACTTTACCACACTTTACCACAGAATAGAATTGACCATAGTTACTTGATGGAATAGATTTTTAAAAAATGTGTTAACACCCCTCCTACATACACTGGACCAATTGAAAAATGGACCAAGGAGAAGAAAGGACGCAGAGGTGCCAAAGTCAACCAGAGTGTTTGACCCACGGAGAAACTTAGGATGTGCAGCTTGAATGAATGAGCCACAGAAATGTCTCCATTATTTCAGTAATCTTCTTTATCCTTTGTGAGTTTTTTCAAAGTTTGCTCTAAGAAGGATATATTAGTTTTAAATCAGAAACACCATTATTTAAAGGAAAACAACACTGACAACAAGCCATGGAAAATCTGAGTAGCACAGAGGCAGCTGCGTACAGCAGCAGTGACTGTTAAAGGATGGGATTGGGGAGTGACAGAAAGAGCTCACAGTACTTGGGCACTTATTTGCTAAATACTGTGATAAGTGCTCTGTATGCTTTACTGTATCAAGGCCTCTTGAGGAGTCTGAGGGCAGATGTCAGTAGTTTCGAATCATATAAATCAGGAAAATGGGGCACAAGAGAAGTTGAGATTTCCCTCAAATCTAAGAGCTGGTTGTTGGCTAAGGCAGGATTTGACTCAGTTGGCACGCCCCTAGAAATCTGTGCTCTTACCCCTGAGCTATGCTCACCTCTGAGATGATGTGGGCTGCCTCAAAAGTAACTATCAGGAAATTGTTCCCATAAATTGGCTTGAGAAAATCCAAAAGCAGTTTAAAACAGTGCACCATATTTAACTCACTAATCAATGAGTTGTGCCTTGAGTCCTAGTCTCTCTTCCTTCCCTTTAAACATATCCTGTATGCAAGGATGTTCTTATAACTTGTTAAATTATCCAACAATCTGATGTTCTTAGCTTTTTCCCAAATGGAAGTGTGCCTCTGATATCTCCACCTAAAATTTTAAAAAAAACTAGACTTGGCTTGCCTCTCTCTCTGCCTATATCCTTCTCCCCAACTCAGGGACACACTGAAAGCTTATATATTTCAGTGACACCCCTGAGAGAAAAAAATACATGATTACAGATTCAAGATGAAATAAACATTAATGTTTAAAATAACTTTTAAATAATATCTAAAATAAAAACAATAGTTTATACTTTTGTTTTTAAAGGTGACAATTAACTGGACACCTTGCATTACTGAATCTCTCATAAGACCTTGGAATCGGTCCACACCAGCAATAATCTTGGGCTATGAGCATTACCACCTCTGCTCTAGTTTCTTCCTCAGAGAGTCTGGGAATTGTTGTGGCACATCCTTTGTCATTTACTCCAGTCTAAGGAAGAGAGTAGTAATGAAAGTCATTGTATTTGTTCTCACACAGAATAAAAATAGAAATTAGTAATTAAAAGATAATTGGAACACCCATAAGCAAAGTAAAACTTGAAAACATAGATTTGAAATCAGGTAAAACAGAAAGCAAGGGCAACACTGGGTAGCAGATATAATGCTATAGTCTTCCGCCCACAGCATGTACATTAGCACAGGGTCTTCTAAGGACTGAGTCTGAAGTGTCCTAGGGATCATGTAAGCATTAAGGTTGGGTTCCTGTTTGTTAGTCAAAGGGAATCACTAAGAGGTGAGTGTTTCTAGGCTTATTTCTATTCTGTCTTGATTCCTTCTAATCTGACAGGGTAGCTCTTGATCGTTCCACTGACTTTGTGCTTCAAGCAGTTGTATGACAATTGTCTTCCTAGTTGGCTTCTCAGGAGGATAGACCTCCCCAGTGAGGGAAAGTTGTTTAGATCTCAACAGTACACAGGGAAAATCAAAGTTCTCTTCCATATTTTGTTCACTTAGAAAACAAAACAAAATGTTCAGCAGCATTAGAAATGCAAATATCTGGATCAAGGGAAGTCCTTAGGTCAAAGGCTCAACAGAAATTAAATGGAATGAGCTAGGCTGCTGCTGAGAGCAGTGAGATGATACAATGACGTTTAAACCTGGCACAGCAGGTTCCTGGTACAAAGTCTTCTAATGTGCTGCCATTAATACCACCAACAATTTTGGGAGGTATGTAGCTTAGTCCAATTTTATTAATAATAATGGCAAACATTTCTTGTGTGTGTGTTTGCGGGCACACGTGCACACATACATGTGGTACTAGAGACTAAAGCCATGGGCATTTTACCTCTGAGCTACACCCCTAATCCTATTTTATTTTTTTATTTTGAAACAGGATCTAGCTAAGTTGCTACATGCTGGCCTCAAACCTGCAATCCTCCTGTCTCATTCTCCCAAGAACTGGGATTACAGGCATGTGCCACTGTACCCAGCTAATGACATATTTCTTAATCCCTTATTCTGTACCAAGCATTGTGCTATGCCTTTTACAGGGAGCACTTTAGTATTAAGCATTGTACTAAGCCCTTCATTTAGCTTCATACAACTGGAATTTGCCTCATTGTTTACACTAGAGGCACAGAAAGCAAGGTAACTATCCACAATCACACAGCCAGTGTTGGGGACTGGGATTTGTAACCAGGTAGTCTGGCTCTATGTTTGATACTCATCAATCTGTATTCTCAGTAACTCACCCCAGATCACACTGCTAGTAATAAAGGACAAGGATATCTCTCAAACTCATGTTTTTCATACCAAGTCTACTAGTGTAGTCTAAACAATTTTTATCATGTGTAGTAGGTATGGTGGGAAAAAAAGCTGGAAGAAATTATTTGAATTCTAACTCACTGCAGCTGTGTGACCTGGGGAGCTTTCTAAGACATTTTTTTTTTTCCTTTAGAAATTTGTAGAGGTCCTTCTCCATCTAACCCGCCAGGATCTTGCAATGAAGTCCAATGAACTTCTCACTACAACCTAAAATGTTTGTTTTTAAGCATGCTGCTTTACAAACTGATGCAGAGATCAAGGAATACATTTCAGCTCTGAAATGAATAAAAATAATCCATTCTCTTTGTGGCCTTCATTATACAAGAAGAGTAACTCTCCATAGTCTTTCTTGAATCAGAGTTGTGAAAGTATCACTGGATATAGGAAATTAATCCTTAGAAGCAGGCATTAAAGTGATACAGCACCAAAGATTATTGGGTAAAGAGCAGAGATGTGATTTAAAATAATGCTTTTCATAAAGACCCTGCTTTATATTTAGCTAAGTAATATATGAAAAAATTGTTACCTTTTAGCACCAGAGCGATTACCACCACTGTTCCTGCAAAGGCTGATGCTTGGCCAGCACCAGCAGTGAAATTGAACTAATGGAATTGATTTGCAGGCTCATTTAAAAAACATATGCAGTTGTGTTTTTTTGATAAAAATTATAGATTTGCACATAATTTCTAAAAATTTCTCATAAATTATCTCTTTCTAATGATAATAGACTTTCTGCTATTGAAGACACTTTCTACAGTAGGTCAAGGCACAATTACTAGACATTTCACACTTACTCAGAACAGTGATAAAAGCAAAGCTGGTAGCACCTTGTAGAAAAAAAAAAAAACCTTTAAAGTGTGCTTATTACATACTAGCGCTGTACTAATCACTTTATATATGTGTTTAATTACTCAAAACAAAAGTTAGGTATCACTATCATCTAATTATTGTGTTTTGGAAACTGAGACTCAGAAAGGGTAAAATTGTTCAAAGTCACACAGATACTAAGTGTGGACCTGCATGACAGCCTAGATATGTTCAGAGGCTTTTTTCTCTAGACTCTACATTTTATCATAAATAATTCCATGACTTCTTCAAGAATGAGTACTGTCCTTTGCTTCCTAATCTTTTGTCACTGTCATTTGACTCAATTTTGTTTTTACAATCTGTTTACCCAAATCTCTGATTATTGAGGAGAATTACTAATTAGTCCTTTTCCATTCACTTCAACCATGTTTTTATTGAGAGATGGTTGTGAAAAAACTGGAAAAAAAAGAATAAAATAAAAAATTAAGAGCTATATACTCTCCTTTTTAGGAGACAGGAATTTGTCATGGTTCCAGCCTCTTTGTCCTCTGAGTAGTATTGTTATTGACTAAAAAAGAAATCCTACACTAGTATTTTTGTGTTTTCTCTATATTCTATCAATCAGATTATACACAATGGAATCAACCAAAGTCAATGAGACACAATACTAATATTATGTGTGTGTGTATATACAATAACATGCTGCTTAACGATGGAGATAGATTTTGAGAATTGTGTTGTTAGGCTATTTGGTCATTGTGTGAACATCCTAGAACATACATAAACCTAGGTGGAATAGGTCTATTACTTGAGTTGGCCTCTGGATGCAATCAAGAGATGCAATAAACATGAGATATGTGAGGCTGCTACTGGTATTATGTGGCTTAATGTTTTACAGTAATTATTTTTTATACATAAAGAACACTCAAATAATGATAAAACCCATAGTATAGTAAACAAATAAACCAGTAAATGATCATTACTGGTTACATAGTACCTGATATTTATAATAGCTGTATGTGCTATGGAAATTAGCATAGTAGGTCTGTTTATACTGGCATCACCATGAACATGTTAGTAACACTATGACATTACTGGTCAATAGAAATTTTTCAGTTCCATTATAACCTTAAAGAACCCCTCTTGTATATGTGGCCTGTCATTGACCAAAATATCATTGTTCAACACATAACTATATGCAAGTTTTTTAGATATGATTCAGATGAGGTACATAGACTTCTGCTAGGATCAATGTGAAAATTTTATGTAGCTAAGTTCAAGGGGAAATTATGTATTGAACGTAACTCATGTCCAAATTTCTACTTGCAAAGAAATTCATTCTGGAATTAGGTGTGCAAATAGCAGCAACAGCAATAACAACAGCGCACATGAAAGCAGCAATGCTGTGCGTCACACCCAGTGTTCATTGTTTTATATGCATGATCTCCTTTCCTTATTTTGTAGATGAATGACTCCCTGGGGTTATGAACTCTGGCAGTGTCACCAATATGGTCCGAGCCATATTTGAGGCCAGCTCTGGCTGACTTAGGAGCTTAGACTCAGCTCTCACCATGCTACCCTCAACAGCCCTATTTTTTAGTCTTAATTTTGAAACAGGGTCTCACTAAGTTTCGGAGAGCCTCACTAAGTAGCTGAGGCTGGCTGCGAACCCAGATGCTCTAGTCTCAGCCTTCCAAGTACTGGGATTACAAGCGTGCGCCACCACACCCAGCCTTATTACTTTCTTTGGGTGCTTCTCTCTTCATCCTCTGCCACACAAAGCCTTAGAGAAGATTTCTAAAGAAAAGTTTCCTCCTGCTACTATTTTATTTTTGCTAAGAAGCAGTCAAGTCTTTTGGGGCTCATCATGCCATCCACTGTGCGCTGGGGCGAGGTGTCAAGGTGTGTTACTGAAACACCCCCTGCAGGTGTTTTTATACAGGTCTGCCCAGATCAGTCTTCTTAGGAACACCTGCTTACAGCCTATAGTGCCAGTGGCTTTCTCATTAGCTTCCAAAGGCAGTCACTTGCTGTGAGTTGGGTAATTTTTTCTTCTAACCCTGCAGAAAAGGGCAGGACATAGGTAGAAAATATACCAATTTCTTTGATGCATCCAAAGTACTTGCTCAGTCTTACTGAAAAGGTATGAAAGAGTGTGTATGCAGTAAGTAATATATTTCTGTACATCACCAACAAAGGAAGGTTGGTGCTGGCTTCTTCCTGATTCTACAACATTTGTCAAATATTTTATGCTGCCAAATTGATGAAGTAGTTTCCATGTGACTTTGCAATCCCTTAGGCAAAATATCAAGAAAACCCCCAAACAACCCAAAATGTATACAAAGTACCAAATTGTTATACTAGACAATATAAAAGCCAGCAGCTTGTTACTTTTGTTACCCACTGATAGAATAAAATTTTTCTTTATTTGCATGACCAAGTAGATGTATTTTTCTAGATTCAGCTATTGAAGTAGTGAAGTTAGTGTTTTGCAGATTAATGGGAATTTTTGTCTCCTTGAGCCATTGAGCATAGTGCTCTATACGAGGACTGGACACAGACACCAAGGTGGGATTTGTGTTTGCAAAGCCAAAGAGCTGGTTTTTGCCAAGATTGGAGATGCAGCTGGGCTCCCTGGTGTGGACTTTGTAGGAAGGAACCTAGTGAACAGAGCCACACACTTGGGTTCTGGTCAGAGTTGTGCCAATGTCTAGTTCTGTGCTCTGGTGAAAATCACTTACTTTTTGACTCTCACTCTCACTATCTCTGAAGAGGGTTGCATGAAATGACACCTAACTGCTTTCCAACAGGAAAATCTGAGGACCCTCATTTTCACTGTTTTTCTGCTGAAGTTGCAGGTAGAGTTCAGAAGTGTAGTTTGTGAAGATCTGTGAAACTTTTGTATTAGTTTCAACTTAGAAAATAACCAATTTTATGTGATAACTGGATGAAGTTGCTTATGCATTTTTTTCCAGAAATGGAATCTGATCCTCAGGAGGTTACTTACTTTTTTTTTTTTTTTAATTAAAAGAACACACTAATATGTCTCTCTTGAGAGAAACATGTAACTTGGCGAATAATGCATAAACCTTTGCATTGCAAAAGCAGCTTCATCAATGTTTCCATCTGCACATTTACAGTATTATCAGATATACAGAGTGGAAGTAGTTGGGTGAAACGCTTATTGATATGAGTGAGGAAATTACCTTTGCTTATGGAAAAAAAGTAACAAAGACAGGAGCCAGATAATTCTGGCATTGTATTGGTTTTCTTTAAATAATTAGGCCAGCATTTAACATTTAAACATTTATAGAAGCATTGCATAAGGTTTTTATTTTGACCGTAAATTTGCTTCTCTGTAACATTTCCCATACCAAGTCTTACCTTCCTGAAAGCTCCGAATTTTTGCCTGGCCCTTGTTTGATACATAAATGGGTAGTGCTTCTTGTGAAAGTCTTTAATAGTATATGTACCTCTGCTTGTTTATATATCTGAAAGTATAGAATTCCATAGTATATAAGTGACTTTTAAGCATATACACATGACTTATTTTATTTGTAGACTTTTTGACTGGTAACTTAATTCTGGCCAGGTGTGGCAATGCTCACCTGTAATCCCGATATTTGAACGGCTGAGACAGGAGGATCATAGGCTCAAGGTCAGCCTCAGCAATTCATTGAGGCTCTCAGCAATTTAGTTTCAAACAAACAAACAAAAAATAAAATAGGGCTGAGGGTGTAGCTCAGAAATAGAACGGCCCTAGGTTCAATTCTGAGCAATACACACACACACACACACACACACACACACACACACACACACACAGAACTTAATTTTGTTGTGTCCATAGGTCTTTCCTCTGAGTAAAACCTCACAGTTTGGGAGAAAAATCTGCGTCTTGACAGCTATTTCCCAGAGACAATAGCAGCGTTTCTGGTTGAGGAAGGTGAGCTGAAACCACACTGAGAAGAGAGAACAGTGGACTAGTCGAGTAACATTTTATACCCAGAAAAGACATGCAGATTTAAATAGAGGACTTTCTAAGAATAATCAAAATAGGAGAGGGGTTTTTGTTTCGTTTTGCTTTTTTGTTTGTTTTTGTTTTTATTTTTAAAATATAAAATGCCCTTCTCCACAGTAAAAGCTGCCCCTCCCCCAAGAGGTTTAGAACTGTATAGTTACATACGCGGGCATCTCAAATGAGAGGGCAGCATATATACATGTAATTGGCTGCTTTTTTCTTTCCCTCGGCAGCCTGTAAAAAATGTGAAAATGCTCCTGCTTCTGCCTAGCCATTAAAAGGCAGTGGCTGCACCATACTGTGATTTGGGAACTGAAGAAAATGGCCAGAACTGACTGATATCTGATAAACAGTAACAGGAGTCAGTTTATTGCACCAATCGTTAAATAATGGTGCTGATTATAAGGCTGCTAACTGCAGATGCTGTAATTGTCTGTCATAAATCTTAGTCATTTGTGACAGGAGCACAATGAAAGGGAGCATCTGCTTGAGGGCAAATGACTTCTGATAAATATCAGCTCTAGGAAAATGTACTTGGATGTGTCTCAATATTTTGGAGAGCCATTCATGTTGCTTCCACAAATGTGAAGTTATTATTGGTTTGTATTGATTTTGCCACCCTTTTTTTTTTTTTTAAAGAGACAGAGAGTGACTCAAGGTTGAGTTGAATAGCATCTCAGCTCTTTATCTGATCTACTCATTTCTCTCAAATGCATGTTTGAGTGAAAAAAAAAATAATTGCACTTTTTTCAGTAGATTGCTGTTCAGAAACACAGCCTGGGAAATTCAATATGCAGACTATAAAAAATATAACAAAAGCCAACATTTGTTGAAGGGGGAGGGAACGCATTTGGATTTTTACAAAGGTTATTTTCAGAAAAGATTTTAAATCTTAAAATGCCAATCTCTAATGAATTTTAACTGCATGAAAATGAATTGCATGGTTTCCTATTATACCTATAGAAAAATAGTTAAGATTATCATATCATTATAAAATTTACCCAAATAATGAAAATTATGTAATGAGGACTTCTCTAAGTTTAAAAAAAAATTGGGAAAAGTTAGTATTTTATAAAATTAATATCCATGTTTTAAGAATAACTGCTTTCTCATAAAATATTTATTTATTATTAACATTTAGTTGCTACATTAAGGGCAGCTTAGGAGCACAAAACGAAGAGGATTAGAAAATTCACATTGTTCAATGTAAAAGTTCAGTCTTGTGTTGAGTTGAAGATGTTGAGAGTTATTAAGAAATGGAGGACGTACCTGTTTATAGTTATTTATGGCTATCAGAGATGGAGTGGGGGAGGCTCTTAAACAGATCTTCCCATGTAAAGAAAGTAAGAGTTTTACAATCTGTTCTATTCAGTGAATGTGAAAGTCCAGCTGAGTGGTCCAGAAATGCCTTAGGTTGTAGGTCTGAGGGGAAGCAATGACACATCATGAGGGAAGTTGGTACTCAGGTAATCAAAGAACAACTTTGACGATGCGTGTGGGCACGCACCTATAATCAATCCTATTATTTGGGTTAGGAGGCTGATAAAGGAGGATTGCAGGTTTAAGGCTAGCCTCACCAACTCAATGAGACCCTCAGAAACTTAGTAAGACCCTGTTTCAAAAAAAAAAAAATAAAATAAGGCTGGGTGCATACCTCAGAGGTGGAGTGCCCCTGGGTTCAATCTTCAGTACTGCAAAAAAAGAGAGAACAACTAGTTGCCTTGGAGTGTTTTTGTTGTTGTTGTTGTTTTGTTTTTCTTTCTGAATTGCTCTGCCTCTATTTAAAGCTCAGTGCCTTAGGCTGAAATACCCAAATAAAGTCCATACATCCACAGAACAAAAACTCTAGGGATAGTTGCAGTGACAGTATTAACAGTTTCTTCATCTTTTTCGCAAGGGGATAATAAACTTTTGACTGATACTTTTCCTCATGTCCTTGACCATAAAAATACTTGAGCTCATTGAAATCCCTAGTGGCTCTAATAATTATAGATACTCAGAGATTTATGATAACATGACCTGACTTTAGTTAAAGATTCCCTTAAAACATCATCCTTCTGATATTATATTATCGTACTAAAGTCCAAAGAGGATATCTGAAACAGAGTTCTCTGTAGTAACCGTAATTTTTAGAAAGGCAAATTATAGCAAGGGAGATCATTTTGACTGATATATTTAAGGAATAGGAAAACTGGTCCTGAATCTCAACTTTATACAAAGACATGAAAGGAAAGGAGATATACAGAAAAGTAGCGTATTTTTTGAGTCATTTCAAATTGGATCTGACTCTTAGCTCTACAAGGCAAGCACTTGACCTTCTCATCTTCCATTTTTTGCAAAAGGCACTATTTCTCTTTATACTAGGGCTGTGAGTAAGATGTTGTGTCTATAAATCACTTGGCACAATACTTGGCACAAGTTTTGTCATTCTGGAATTAGAAATTATTTGTTCAAGGAGAGCAAATGCTCTAACATTCATCCCTGCTTAGAGCTTGCTATATTGTTGAGTAGAATGAAATAGCAGTTACTGATGCATTAATTGTCTCATGAGTGCTAAGTAGTACACTGTTAGAAGGTCAGAAGAGGCTACATGGATGAGCCCCTGAGAGAGGCTTTTATGACCCAATATAATTTGAATAGGTCTAGTCACTTATTTCAGTCAGGTGAACAGCATGAGCCGAGACATGAGCATGGCATATGGAATAAGGATGACATTTTTGGGGGGATAGTTGAAATAAAGCAGAAACTATGTGTTTGGGCATAGTAGGAAATAAGTACAGTTGAATTGGTGGTGGTAGTTGAGCTCCTGGTAGTAGTGTTATTATTTTTATTGTCATTAATAGCTCTAGCACTTATTAACTCTATGTGTTTAGGCACTAAATTAAATTCATTCATGTGCAGCTTCAATTAAACCCAATAGGAAGCCTAAAAGATAGGTAACATTTTTCTCACGATTCAGGCAAGGAAATTAAAGCTTAGCAAGTTTAAATAAGGTCAATATGGTGTGATGGGTAAAAATATCAACACTGTAGCCTGACTCTTCCCTTAAAATATATAGAAACATCTTATTATGTTCTGATAAATACAACTACTGTATAATTTCTAGTGATCATACCATAATCTGACATATGGAGGTGGCATACATGATTAAACCAATCACCCGTCTTCGTAGGTTGCTTCCAATTTCTTTGTGCTTTTATAAACAATTCTGCAATGACTACTCCATGAATTTATAGAATTTCCAGAAATGTAAATCCTAAAACAAAATTATGCTCACTTGTCAGATTAGATAGATAAATAGATAGATACATACATACATAACCATACCACCCTTCAGAAATTTTTAGCAATTTCCAGTTCTCTCAGCATTGTATGAAAATTCTTATTTCCCCATCTCTTTGCTAATGCTGGTTATTGTCCTCCTTTTAAGTACTTTCCAATCTGATAAGTGAAATGTCATCTCATCATTTGAAATTACTTATTACTAATATTTTATTTTTTGTGTGGTATTGGGGATTGAGCCCAGGGGCATTCTACTCCCAAATTACACCCCTGACCCTATTATTATTATTATTATTATTATTATTATTATTATTATTATTATTATTATTTTGGAAATAGGGTCTTGCTAAGTTGCTAGGGGCCTCTGGTAAGGAGACTGGCTTTGATGAGTCTGGCTTTGAATGTATGAATCTCCTGTCTCAGTTTCTCGAGCACTGTAATTACAGGCATGTGCCACGATGCCCAGCTTTACTAATACTTTGAAATGCTTATTAAAAGTTATATTATTAAAAGTTATATTTTTGTAAATTTTCTGTTTATTTCCCTTTAACTTTTTAAAAATAGGCATTTATTAGAAAGAGGTTTTCATGATTGTGATGGTGCCCCTTTGCCTGACATATTTTGAATGTATGTGTGTGAGAATGTTTTGTTTGGTAAGAGTTTGAAACAGTGTGGATTCATGTGAAAGTTGATAAGGAGACTGAGTTCAGTCCCCAGTACATTAAAAAAGAAAAAAAAAATGACAACCTTAGAGCAATGGAAAACCAACAGACCATACCTCCATGGATGCAGTTGAATTATCTGTCCTACTTACTGGCTGTGTTTACCTTAGTAAGTACTTTAACCAGGAGTTCAGTTTCTTCTTTTATAATTTGGGTCCTCATGCCATAGGGTTATCATGAGGTTCAAAAGGATGGTATTTATGAAATGATTTTGCTAAGTTTTCAGTGAATGTTATATATTTCTATGATTACATTCATAATTAGAGCCAGTTGGAAGCAAGAGGTAGGAGATTTAATGATAAAATAAAGGATGAGGAGGAAATAAATGAGTGATTGGCAGCAGCTAGAACAAGGATCAAGGTTGAATGAACATTTGTTTTCTTTGGTTGGAAATCAGGGCATGGCTAAATACAAAGGGGAAACTTTTCCTGTGAGGATGGGTGGCTATGGGTGCTGCACTCAGGGTAAATAGAGAGCATGATCATTAGATGGAAGGACAAAAGCCTCTCCTCTGAGACTGGTAGGAAGGTTGAGCCCCAGATATAGAGACAGGGACTTGTCAGAATGAAGATGGAATGAAGCTGCTTCTGTGGGACACTCTAATCATTTTGCTTGTTTAGTATTTCCCTTAAATGATCTGTTAGGGCTATGTTTCTCTCAATATGGTCTAGCATTGTAGATGAGCTGTAAATTTCATCTTACTTTGGAGACACCTCTCCTCAAGCCTGCCTTCCTTCTGCTCCAATCATAACCAGTTGCTCTCTAGACTGCTGTAAAAGCATCATCTTGGGGTCTTTCACTGCTACAGTTCTGTGAACTCACTTCTCTCTTGGATTGGATTCCATGTCTATTTTTCCCCTTTTCTCTCTTATTGTGACAAATATATATCCTAATAGTTTCCTGAAAAATTAAGAGGTAAATATTATTGAATTCTTATAGTCTGTCTTCACATTTGGCTAGGTATAGAACTTTGTGTGTAAATGAAACCTCTCTTCTTTTTTTTTAATACTAGTCTTATATTATTCAAAGTTTACACATAATTGGGCAGTGTGCTGTTTTGGTACATGTATACATTGTGTCATGATCAAATCAGAGCCATTAGCATATCCATAACTTCAAAACTTATCATTTATTTGTGATAAGAAGATTAAACATTCTCTTTTAGCTATTTTGAAGTATTAAATACATTATTGTTAAGTATACTCACCCTACTGTACAACAGAACACCAGAACTGTATTCCTCCTATCTAACTGTAACTTTGTACCTGTTAACCAGCTTCTTCTCATTCCTCTCCCCTCTCCTTCTTCAATCTCTGGTAACTACCATTCTTTTTTTTTTTTTTTTTTTTTTTTTTGTGGTACTGGGGATGGAACTCAGGGGCATTCTACCTCCGAGCTATACCCCCAGGCCTATTTTTTATTCTTTATTTTGAAACCAAGTCTCACTAAGTTGCGGAGTGCCTCACTAGGTAGCTGAGGCTGGCCACGAACCCAGATCCTCCAGTCTCAGCCTCCCGAATGCTGGGATTACAAGCGTGCGCCACCACACCTGGCTCTGGCAACTACTATTCTATTCTTTACTTCAATGAGATCTATGTTTTTCTTTTTTGGCGGTACTGGAGATTGAACACAGGGGCATTCTATCTCTGAGCTACACCCCAGCCTGATTTTTATTCTTTCTTTTGAAACAGACTCTCACTAAATTGTGAAGAGCCTAAGTAGCTGAGGCTGGCCGCGAACCTACAATCCTCCTGTCCTAACCTCCCAAGTACTGGGATTACAAGCATGGGCCACCATTGCCCAGCTTGCCTGGCTTATTTCACTTAACATAATGTCTCTCAGGTTCATCCATGTCACAAATGACAGCATTTCATTCTTTCTTACGGCTGAACATTATTCCATTGTGTGTGATAAAAAATATGCTGTGTGTGTGTGTGTGTGTATGTGTGCATGCGCATGCGCATGTGTGTGTGCTTTTATTGGTGCATTATAGTCTTACACCATAATGTAAATCATATTGATAGTGACATACGTGCACACAGCACCTGGTGCCCCACCTTTGGTCTCTACCTTTCCCCCCTTCCCAATACAGAGTACTGAGATTGACTTTGGTATATTCACATATATACATATAGTCAATGGTAGCATTTCCATTAATGAACCACAGTCTTCCCTCCTCCCTTTCCCTTAGTCCTCCCTAGTGCCACTAAGATTTCTCCTCTACTATCTGGAGCCCCTCTTGTATCCCAATTACTCCCTACCTTACCATGTTAGAGAAAACATATGCCCCTTCACTTTCTGTGCTGGCTATTCTCACTTAACACAATGCTTTCCAGGCCCTTCCATTTTCTTGCAAATGACATTATTTTGTTCTTCTTTATTGCTGAGTAGAATTCCATCTTATGTATTTCCAATAATTTTGTAATCCATTCATCTGTTGATGGACACCTAGGTTGGTTTCATAATTTGGTTATCGTGAATTGTGCTGCTCTGAACATGTGTGTGCATATATTACTATAGTTCTCTGCGTTCACCTCTTTGGAAAGGCACCCAGGAGTGGTATAGCCAGATCATATGGTGGATCCATTCCCAGTTTTCAAAGGAATCTCCACACTAATCTCCATAGCAGCTGAACTAGTTTGCAATCCCACCAACAGTGTAGAAGAGTTCCTATTTCCCCACATCCTCGCCAACATTTATTGTTATTTGACTTACTGATATCTATTCATCTTTGATGGACACTCAGGTTGGTTCCTATCTCAGCTATTGTGAATAATGCTGCAATTAACATTAAAGAGTGCAGGTGCCTCTTTAATATACTGATTTTATTTCATTTGGATATATAGTCTGTAGTGGCTTTGCTGGATCACATGGTGATTTCATTTTTAATCTCTAAGTACCTCCATAGTGTTGTTCATAATGGCTATGCTAATTTACATTCCCATAGTGCATACGCGTTCCCATTTTTCTGCATTCATAGCAGCATTTATTATTTTCTGTCTTTTTTATAATAGTCATTTCGACTGGGATGAGGTGATACTGCATGTGGTTTTGTAATATTGTAAAGCAATACAACCCCAGTTAGAATGATTAGGGATGCTGAGCACTTTTTTCATGTACCTGTTGGCCATTTATGTGTCTATCTTTGAGAAATGTTTTGCCCATTTTGAAATCAGATTATTTGTTATTTATATATTGAGTTGAGTTCCTTGTATATTGTAGTCCACCATTCTGTAAGTTGTCTCTACGCTGTTGATCATCTCCTTTCCTATGCAGAAGCTTTTTAGTTTGATGTAATCCCATTTGTCTGGGTTTTGCTTTTATTGTTTTGCTTTAGAGTCTTATCCAAAAAGTACTCACCCAGACTGTTGTCATGAAATATTTACCCTATATTTTGTTCCCTCAATTCTGACAGCATCGCACCACTGTGTTTTAGCTTTTACAACTCTTTTCAGAGTATAAAAGTTTTGACTGCTAATCCTTCACATATGAACACCTTTCCACATCACTCCTACCTGACTCTAGAAACTTTTTTGACCTTTTTATCCTCAAAGCTCTAAAATATGATAATGATGGGTTCTGGTAAACAACTTTTATTCATTTTGAAATCTATACATTCAAATTCTTTAAGAATTGGAAAAATTATGGGTTAATTCTCGATAACTTTGTTTTCCTATGTTTTCCCTTTGTGAGACCCTTATTTGCCAAATTTTAA
Source organism: Graphiurus murinus (assembly GCA_004027655.1). Lineage (NCBI taxonomy): Eukaryota > Metazoa > Chordata > Mammalia > Rodentia > Gliridae > Graphiurus > Graphiurus murinus. Next base: position 79,739 of record PVLC010000494.1, read on the forward strand.
GGTTCTTGAATCAATTCTCTATGTTTCTCTCCTATTTTCTCATTACTTTATCTTTTGTTCTACATGCTAGAATTCCCCAACTGTATCTTCTAAGCATCCTACTCAATTTCTTGAAGTCTTACTATCATAATTCTTAAGATTCATGAAAGCTTTATTGATCTCTTCTTATTTCATGGGTATGATGATTGTCTTTTCTTTCTGTAGAATACTAAATGTATTAAGTATTGCTCTCTGCAATGTTCCTGTTTCCAGAGTTTATATATGTTTATCTGTTTGGGCATTTTTCTTAGAGAAGTTTTAAAAATACTTTGAAATCTTTGGCTTCATTTTATATTTGAAATGTAAGGCACCAAGAAAATATTGGGAACTCTGTTGTATGTATGTGTTTTAGGGGCAAGAAAGGATTCTCCACTGGCTGGGCTTATTGGATATTTCACTGATAAACCATCAAATGTCATTATCCTTAGGTCTTTAATCTCAAACTGCCCAATTTCTTTGGAGGGAAATTATCCAGTGTACTGCCTGTAGGTAAAAACCTGACTACCATACTTTTAGGAATTTGTCATAAAGTATTTAGGCCAGAGATTCTCAAACTATAGTCTGTGGACCTAGGGACATCCCAATTTTTTTTCCCAGAGATTCCAGAATCAAAACTATTTTCATAAATAATATTAAGGTGTAATTTGCCATTTTAATGGTGTTACTATTTTCACTGGTGATGCAAATTAAACCATGGGAAAATTGCTAGTGCCTTACCACTAAAAAACACAGCAGCATCAAACTCTCCTGGCAGTCATTGTATTCTTCACCCACTAATATTAAAGACAAAAATAAAGCCAATTTCATTAAGAATGTCTTTGATGAACCATAAAAGGATGATTATTCTGTTATAGCTATTTGGCCAGGATTTTCTCAAAAATGAACAAAATACTTTGTTACTCCAGAGAAAACAACTGATGGTATTTGTCACCAATTATAAAAGTGATTATTATTTAATTTTGACCTTGAATGTATAACTCTTTTATTATTTTCTTCGATGAAAGGTGAGATACACATAAAGCATTTCTGTAGCATACCAAAGTAGAGTGGTTGCATGGAGGGGGTGGATATCTGTTACACTTGAGTTACAAGTTCAACTACTTCCTTTCTTCAAAGATACCATTTGTACTTGAAAGAATGATCAACAAAGGATGATTATTCTGTTATGGCTATTTGGCCAGGATTTTCTCAAAAATGAACAAAATACTTTGTTACTCCAGAGAAAACAACTGATGGTATTTGTCACCAATTATAAAATTTGAGTTTTCCACTGAAGTTTAAAAATTTTTTAAACATATATTCTCTATCAGGAGGTTGAAACATCCTAATACTGAGGCCAGAAATGATAGTAAGCAATGGGATATTTTTATATTACATAATAAAATGTGCCAATATTTGAAAGACTTTCCTAAATTAATGATCTGATATTTTCCAAATGCCAAGTGTTACAAAATTGTACATGACTAAAAGTACAAGATACATCAATAGATCTTGGATTCCAAAGAGCTAATTGATATTATTTCAAATTCCAGAAATAAATTTTCCATAAAGAAAAATAAAATTATGTCATTTGCAGGAAAATGGAAGGATCTAGAGAATATTAAGTGAGATTATATTAGCCAGTCACAGAAAGTGAAGGTTCATATTTTTCTTTCATATGTGGACACTAGGGAAAATTAGGATAAAAGAGGGACTCCAGACAGAAGGAAAAACCCCAGTGGAGTGATAGAAGTGATCTAGGAAATGAAAGTGGGGCAGGGAGAATTGATGAAGGAAACACTTTAATCAACACTTTGTACCTATAATGATCAATGCCAATCTTGATATCTTGTATGGGGAGGGGAAGGGAGTTGGGTGGGAACCAGTGGAGAAGTTCATTAAGTGCTGTGTGCATGTATGTTCCTATCCTATCACTCTGAACTTCATTATGATATGAGATTACAATGCACCAATAAAAGTATATATATAAAAGAAGTTACTACTTGTCAGACTGAATGTTGTGGTGCATCCCTGTAATACTAGCTACTTAGGAGGGTGAGGCAGGAATATCACCAAGTTTGAGGTCAGACTAGGCAACACAGGGGGAAATGAAAATAAGGACTTGTGGTATAGCTCAGAGGTTTAGTCCCTAGGTTCAATCCTTAATGCTTCAAAAAGGAAAAAATAACAATAAGAAGAAGTAAAGAAAGAATAGAAAGAAATATTTGCTTGTCAAGTTTTGGTGTAGGATCAAAGAAAAATATTCACAACTATCTGAAAAGCTCATTTATATCCTCCTCCCTTTCTAACTACTAATCTTCATGAGGCTGATTTCTCTTGTTTTTCTTTCAGGAAAACAAAATATCATGATAGACTGACTGCAAAAACAGATGTTACGAGCCGGGCGTGGTGGCGCACGCTTGTAATCCCAGCATTCGGGAGGCTGAGACCGGAGGATCTGGGTTCGCGGCCAGCCTCAGCTACGTAGTGAGGCACTCCGCAACTTAGTGAGACTCGGTTTCAAAATAAAGAAAAAAAAAAAAAATAGGGCTGGGGGTATAGCTCGGAGGTAGAATGCCCCTGAGTTCAATCCCCAGTACCGCAAAAAAAAAAAAAAAAAAAAAAAAAACAAACAGATGTTACACTCCTTTTTTAAAAATACAGTGAAGTTTAATAAAAAATATGTTATCTACATTAATATGAATAAACCTGTGAATTAATAAATATTTAATTTTTCTGTTGTCTTCTATAATAAGATAAATGACAGATGTAATCAACATAAACAAAAGATTTTAGGGATCCTTAAGTCTAAAGAGACTAAAATGATGCTGAAACAAAAATGTTTAAGAAACTCTATATAGACAATTAGTTAATCCCTTCACCCATCATGTTTACTGGGTGGTCCCACACCTCCACTCTCTTACACCTGATATCCTCTAATTTGGAATTTCCCCTGCCTATTGCTGGCAGGGATCTGAGAATTTAGTTTTTCTCCACATACATTTCCAAACCCCACATCCTCTTTGTACGAGTCAACATGCTTTTTACTACTTCTTCCCAGATTGATCCCTAGGTTCATTTTTCTCCATTCTTTTAAGTCAGTTACCACTCATTTTACCACTATTCTAACATTTCAATGATATGTCTTGATTTTCTGTCATCTCCCCTGTCATTCTTTTAACCTTGAGGGTTTACCATTTTTCCCCCTTTTTGGTATTAGAGGTTGAAGCCAGGGGCATTCTACCTCCAAGCTATACCCCTATCAGTATTTTATTTTTTATTTTAAAACAGGGTCTCACTAGGTTCCTGGGGCTAGCCTCAAACCTATGATCCATTTTGAGTTATCATATATGTGGCTTCTTTTTTTTTTTTTTTTTTGTGGTACTGGGGATTGAACTCAGGGGCATTCTACCTCTGAGCTATACCCCCAGCCCTATTTTTTATTCTTTCTTTTGAAACAGGGTCTCACTAAGTTGCAGAGTGCCTCACTAGGTAGCTGAGGCTGGCCTCGAACCTGGATCCTCCGGTCTCAGCCTCCTGAATGCTGGGATTACAAGCGTGAGCCACCATGCCCAGCTGTGGCTTCTAATATAAACATAGTGATATTTGGGATTGGATATTAACTTTATTTATTTATTTATTTATTTATTTATTTATTTATTTATTTATTTATTTATTTATTTATTTTTGGTGCTGGGAATTGAATCCAGGGGCACTCTATCTCCAAGCTACACTCCCAGTCCAATTTTTATTTTTATTTGGAAATAAGTTCTCGCTAAGTTATTGACAACCTCACTAAGTTGCTGAAGCTGGCTTCAAACCTGTGATTTTCCTGTCTCGGTCTCCCAAGATTAAAGGCATGCATGCTCAGCTTGACCTTTTCATATTTAAATCCATTTAATAACATTGCACTATTATCAGGGTTTATGTGATATTTCTAAAGTGTTATTATGAATATATTGACCAAGAAAACTATTATGAAAGAGTTTAATGGATATATGATTCTATTTCATACCCCATCACGTTGATTACATTCTTTGAGGTTAAGGAAACCTCACTTCTATGAAGCTACAGCATAAAGTGAAAATTAGCTGTAAGTATTATTCATTTCTCAGATGTAAAAACACAGGAAAAATTGTCAAACCAGGTAGAGACTAGAATTGTTTGATTTTGACACTAATAATTGTGGTATTAGCAACTAGTTGAAGGAGATGGTAGGATAAGTTGTTTGCATCTTGAAAGATAAGGACCAGAATAAAAAATGATCTTTTTATATTAGAAATAAAAACTCACTGAATTCAGAATATCATAGAAACATTTATCTATGATGTAAATCTTCCCCCTTCTTCCAAGGTCCAGCTAAAGTATCATCTCCAGCAAAGCTTCCTTGCTGACTTCACCCTACCCATTCCCTCCCTCATCATTTTCATTCCTTTTGTACTCCTGTCTCATCTACCCTGCCCCAATGAAGCACCTCATGGTTGGCTCTGCATATTTGTCTACTTCTTCCCTAAGTATCAGTGTTCTGTCTCCCCAGCAAGCAATAGTACTTTTGAAGGCAGGATCTTATTAAAAGTAACTAAGAGCCTGTTTCCCCATAGGACTTTGCAAACAGAGGTGCTTACCTGATACAGTTGTATTGTTGGGAGGTCTGGCTGGTTATACAGACACAGGGCAAGAAAAGCTCCTCCACCTCACAGGACATTAACTTTATTAGATTATAAATCAGGCATCATGTAGAAATAAATAGGAAAGCAGCATGTGAGAACCAGAAAATACAGGTTTGTTTTTTAGTTCATGTTAAGCTATTTTTAGGATTTTGCTAAGCACTGGGTTACACTTTAAAAAAATAAATAAATGAAGGTAAGAATCTGGAAAGGGTATGACTTTTGAGAGAGTAATACTTAGGGCTGAGGGTATAAGTCAACAGTAGATACTTAGGAGCCGGGTGTGGTGGTGCACGCTTGTAATCCCAGCATTTGGGAGGCTGAGACTGGAGGATCCGGGTTCGCGGTCAGCCTCAGCTACCTAGTGAGGCATTCTGCAACTTAGTGAGACCTTGTTTCAAAATAAAGAATAAAAAAATAGGGCTGGGGATGTAGCTCAGAGGTAGAATGTCCCTGAGTTCAATCCCCAGTACCACAAAAAAACAAAAACAAACAAACAAAAAACAGTAGATACTTAGGGCTGGGGGTATAAGTCAATGGTAGAGTTTCAAATTAAAAAGTAAAAATGGCTGGCAATGAAGATTGTTAGCGTTAAAGATTGTGGAATTTCCTCATTGAGAGACATGAAGCCTGGTGTGGTGGTGCATCCCAGTACTTGGGAGGTTGGGACAGGAGGATCACAGGTAAGAGTCCAGGCTCAGCAACTTAGTGAAACTCTGTCTCAAAATAAAAAATAAAATAGAGCTGGGTTGTAGCTCAGAGGTAGAATGCTCCTGAGTTCTATTCTCCATATCACACACACAAAGAGCTTAATCATAGCTAAATATATCTACAGCATTAGGAAAACAGCAATAAGATGACACTGGGCAGCCTTTCATGTTTAGAGCATCTCTGAAAACATTGCACCTGCCTAAGGGGAGGATTTAGGGGAGCAGATTTGCTTAAATGAGACCCTGACAATACTCCACACATAATCTTTGCCTCTGCTAAATTGGTTTTCCCTTCATTTCTAGTAGCATTTGACATAATATCGATTGAATGTGGAACATTTGGTATCCTTCCAGTTAATCCAGAGTTGAGACTTCTGACCCTTTCTTGGGCTCTTTCTTCTCTTTTCCTTGGTCATGCCTCAATTCCTATAGATGCTTCTTTTGTAAAAGATCTTGAGTTCCTTAGTACCCAATGCAATCGCTAACTGTTCTCAGCAAATCCCAGTGACACTTGTGAACAAATTGTTTCTTTAATCAATGAATTTTTCAGACCATTCAATATTACACATTAATATTGACTTATCTTTACCTTTTAGGATCTATTACAGATTTCAGAACCCTTTACTTCTTGCTTTTCTCTCTGTGAGAGGAAGAGTGGCATAAAGGGGAAAAAACACAGGCTTTGATTTCTATGTACTAGTCTTTAGATTGCTTCTATTTTGCTATGTGTGTGGTTTAGATGAGTCCCATAAGAGCTGAGTGCAGTTTGCTCACTGCATAATTATAAAGTTGTTGTTTTGTTTTTTTTTTTTTTAATGCAAGACCCTCAGCAACTTAGTGAGATCCTGTTTCAAAAAAGAAAAAAGGTGGGAGTGTAGTTTAGAGGTAGAATGCTCCTGGGTTCAATCCCCAGTAAAACACACACACACACACACACACACACACACACACACACACACACACACACACAGTCACAGTGCTCATGACCATAGACTCAAGACTGAGCTTTGTGTTGATGAAGATAATGGTGGTGATGAAAGACCTGGACCTCTGGCTCCCTATAGAACCTGCTCACCTGTCTTATTTTGCTGCTTTCCTGCCTGGAAGGCAAAAATAAGATTCTACTTCTACTTAGTTACCAAAAATAAGTTGAAAATTGGCACTCAGTAGTGATGAATTTGTTTCAATAAGTGAACTTGAATATTACTGATAGCATTGTTATATTATAAAACACTTTTGAAAGCCAATATAGCAATGCATCAAGAACCATAAAATACTTAAATGTTTTTGTTAGCCTTCTTCTAAACATCTTTTTCCAAGTTAATTTTTCTAGAAGGATAAATATTTATATATTAAAACTAGATGCACATTTCAACCATACAATAAAAAATTGCAACAAGCTAAATATATAACACCAAGGAAATGATATAGATCATGGTCTTTATATTAAGGTCATTGTTCATTTGTTAAAAATGACTATAAAAGCCGGGCGTAGTGGCGCACGCTTGTAATCCCAGCAATCGGGAGGCTGAGACCGGAGGATCCGGGTTCGCGGCCAGCCTCAGCTACCTAGTGAGGCACTTCGGAACTTAGTGAGACCCGGTTTCAAAACAAAGAATAAAAAATAGGGCTGGGGGTATAGCTCGGAGGTAGAATGCCTCTGAGTTCAATCCCCAGTACCGGAAAAAAAGAAAAAAAAAAAAATGACTATAAAGATCTTCCTTTGTATATTAAACAACTTATGAAGTAAGTAAAAAAAATCTACTCACTATGACTGCAAATTTGTAAATTATGCACGAGTAACTAACTACAAGAATATACAAAATGAAGAGTTTCATTGGTCTAGGTACAAATGATAGACAAATATTTTTCTTTAATTATTAGTATAATAATTTTATGCAATGTATAGCAAATTTTAAATAGCATGATTGAAATAATTTAATTAACACTATTTTATAAAATAAATAGCAATTTATATCAGACCTGAACTTAGCACATGCTGTTTAACTGGGATAAAATTAGAGCAATCCCAGCCGGGCGTGGTGGTGCACGCTTGTAATCCCAGCATTCAGGAGGCTGAGACCGGAGGATCTGGGTTCGCAGCCAGCCTCAGCTACCTAGTGAGGCATTCCGCAACTTACTGTGACCCGGTTTCAAAATAAAAGAATAAAAAATAGGTCTGGAGGTATAGCTCGGAGGTAGAATGCTCCTGAGTTCAATCCCCAGTACCAAAACAAAAAACAAAACAAAACAAAAAAACAAAAACAAAACGAACAAAAATTAGAGCAATCCCATTGTAATTGACAAGTTATTTGCTAAAACAGTGCCCTAGAGAATGAGAAATTGGATACATGAGATTTTATTTAATGTTTATGACCCTTGAATGTCTGAACTGAGAATTAGAATGTAGATTCCTGGTAATATCTAGTACAATTATTTCTCCCACTACCTGCTACAGTAACCTCTTTCACATCATGTAAAGAGTGGTTTGGGTTGAACTGTCCTCTCAAAATACATATGTTGAAGATCTAACCCCTCAGTCCCTCAGAATGTGTCCCTTGGTATCCGTAAGCGGTTGGTTCCAGTATTGCTCGTGAACACTCAAATCCTTGGAGGCTCATTTACCTTAGATAAAATGGTGCAGTGTTTGCATATGACCTATGCACATCCTCCCATATGCTTTAAGTCATCTCTAGGTTATTTCTAATAACTAGCCCAATGAAAATAGTTGTTACTGTATTGTTTAGTGAATGATAACAGGGCAAAGTCTATACATGTTCAGTACAAATGCAAATTTTTTCCTGAGGAAAAAAATTTGGTGGTACTGGGGATTGAATACAGGGGCATTCTACCTCTGAGCTATATCCTCAGTCCTATTTTATTTTTCATTTTGAAACAGGGTCTCACTAAGTTGCTGAGGGCCTTGCTAGCTATTTTGCTGAGGCTGGCCTTGAACCTGTGATCCTCCTGTCTTAGCCTTTCAAGTATGGGGATTATATATGAGCAACACAATATCCTGCTCAGAATATTTCTGACCCATGTTTGGTTGAATCCATGGGCATGAAAACTGTAAATGAAGGGCTGACTATATATGGAGATAGGACTTCTAAAGTATTAATTATGTTATAATGACGGTGTTAGGGTGGGCCCTAACCCAATAGGAGTAGTGTCCTTGTAAAAAGAGGAGATTTGGACACACGAAGTATACCAAGGATGTATATGCCCAGAGGAAAGGCCATGTAAGGACAGAGAGAAGATGACCATCTGCAAACCAAAGACAAAGGCCTCAGAAGAAACCAATCTTGCTGATACCATAATCTCATATTTTTAGCCTTCAGAACTGAGAGAAAATAAGTCTCCATATTTTAAGCCAGCTAGTCTGTGGTATTTTCTTATGGCAGCTCTAGCAAGCTAATATGAGTGGTTATCTGGCCTTTGGTTAAATTTCTCTGATGGCAGAAAACTTATAGCAGCCAAGGCCACCCAACTTTATATTTTGTCTGCAGCAATTATTTTGCAGTTCTTTCTAATATTGAACCATAATTTGCTCCCTATAACTTCCCCCTCAATGGACCTAATTCTGGTCTCTACAGTCATGAAGTGAATATATTCTTCTTCCAAATGATGTTTCTCAATTATGTGAAGGTTATTACTTCCCTATTGACTTGTTTTTTTTTTTTTTCAAGGACTGCTCCCCTAAACCAGTTCTACTACTTGTCCTCATTTTCTGTGTTTTATACTCTCTATGACTATGTTCTTTTCACTCTTATAAATTTCCCTGTTAAGGATATTTTGAAAGTATTTTCAGGTGGGGTATTTTAATCACTGATGTACCAAACAGGTCTATTACTTTAGGGGAGGTTGAAATTTATGGTGAGGGCGGGAAACACCAATTTTTCTAACCCTTTTTTCCCTGAGATGTATAATACAGAGGAATGATTATACATGTAGAGTAGCAACATGGAGAATTAGCATCATGACTCCTTTCTGCAAAGCAAAAGTTGTCATTGTTTGTGCTTATAGACAGAAACCTACTTTTCTCTACTACATGTAATATGAATTTAAGTTGTATTTAAAGATGATTTTAAATGTCAAATGATTTAATTCTGAAACTAATATTAATAAGTATATATTTAACTTTCAAAATTCTAATAACCATAATATTAATTCAACTTTTTGATCAGTTTTGAGAATAATTCATTCAATAATATTTGTTTAGTATCTACTATGGGGAAGGAACAGTTAGTTCAGGATAAAATTTAGAAAACTAGTTGTATTCATATGAATGGTTAAGAATTCAGTCATATTATTGATCATTATTGATCATGTTACATTTATTGTATTTATATCTTCTTTAAAAATGTATTTCAAAATAGACTATTTTTATGTATTCTCTTTTTACCTTATCCTTTGAGCCAGTCTGTGGTACAATACTTATTAGTAATCCTGGCTGGTGAAATATCAGTGTGCCCTCTTAGCAATATATTATTTTTACATTGCTACCCCAAAGATACTCTTAATGAGTTTTCTCAAACTTGGAAAATTTATGCACACAGACACAATTTAAAAATGACAGACTCTCTAAAAGATGTCTTCTTCTCCTCAAACTCATATCTAATGGCCAGTCTATTACATTGTACAGTATCAGAGGGTTTGAACTCTGGGAAATACTGGAGAGCCCTTTATCAATTGCTATTGAGTTACTCTCAGAATGTGAATGAAGTCTTTAATCTCATTATTATCATGGAGAACTAAATGCTGCCAGCTGGCACAAGCATTTGAAGTTTCCTTTATTCTATGAACAAATGAATATCACCTTTATAATAACTTCATAACTCTTCTGAAGAGATCAAGTAATCTAGGCCTTTGCTACTCCAAGTATGATCATGTACTAGCAACATTACATCACTGGGAGCTTATTAAAAATGCACAATGTAAGGCCTGCCATCAGTTGTCTAGAGCACTGTTTCAATAAAAGAAGCAGAAAGGACATTCTGTTGTCATATAACTTTGGGAAATCCAAGAGTATCCTCTTTTGAAGGAGACAGACTCAAGGCAAGTGGCTTTGGGTTCAGTGCCATTCCAGCAGAAGAAACAGAAAGAAAGAGAAGTATCTAGACATATGCCTCAGTGGAAATTAGGGAAGAATTCTTCAGTAGAATGAGCATTGTGGTACCCATGGACTTACCACATCTTAGAAGAACAACAATATCAAAGATGAAGCTTCTCATATAGAGCCAACTTAGATTGAAACAGCCCAGGAATTTGGGGGTGAGATGACCATATAAATCAAAGGCTTTTCCTAACTACAGCTTAGGAAGTAGACATGGATGCTTCAGATAAAAAGAATGACACCAAAATAAATGGCAGCAACAGTAATAGCAAATGTAGCAATAATAATAATAATAATAATAATAATTTATTATGTTTTTAAGTGATATATATATATATATTTTGCAGTACTGGGAATTGAACTCAGGGGCATTCTACTTCTGAGCTACACCCCCAACCCTATTTCGTATTCTTTATTTTGAAATAGGGTCTCACTAAGTTGCAGAGGGCCTCACTAACTAGCTGAGGCTGGCCATGAACCTGGATCCTCTGTTCTCAGCCTCCTAAGCAAGTACTGGGATTACAAGCATGTGCTACCATGCCCGGCTTAAGCGTTATATATATTAACTTATTTGTTATCCTAAAATTCATTCACTAACTTGATGACCACTTTTTAAATGCCTATTTTGTGCAAGGTGCTATAAACAAAGTAGAAAAAAATCCCCAAAAACTCCTGCTCTTATAAACTTTATTTTAATGAAGGGAGAAAGATAAAAACCATTATAAAAGTATACAGTATATCAAAAAGTGAGAAATGGTATGAAAAAATTATAGGGTAATAATAAGGCAGAATCATCAAGAGTGCTGTGGTGGGTGGAGACCAATTTGTGTTTATTAGAGAAACCAGAATTGGTAGTGAGAAAAGGAGATTGAAACAAAGATTTGGAGGAGAAGACACATTGGCAGGGAGATATCTAGGGAAGGAGGATTCCAGGTTGTGGGACTTACCATAGAGCAAAGGCCTGAATGCAAGAATGTACCTCTTGTGTCCAGGAGCAGGAAGATTAGTGTGTCTAATGCTGCCTGAGTAAATGAGGGGAGGGGAAGATATGAAATGGGAGCCTAACAGGATGGAGCAGCATGTGGACCTCTTCGGCCATTGAACTTTCACTCTACATTTAAAGTAAAATCATTGCATGATTCTAATTATGAGAGGCACTTAATTTTGCCAAATGTGAAATGGAACAATATGGAAGCCACATGACCAATTAATAGACTTTTAAAATGATGGTGATGGAAACAAGGGTGGATAGTCACATTTAGAAGTGGTCACATTCTAAATTTATGTTGAAAGTACACAGAAATTAAGTAACTTATCCAAGAGTGAAAAGCTAATACATGGCAGAATTGGGAATTGAACCCAGGCAGTCCAGGCTAAAAAAACAACTCTAACAGGGTATAACTTGATCTATTTAAAAGAGATGTAAGAAAACACGTATCAACTCAATAAAAGGCAGAACTTTTTAATAATTATTCTTGTAAAGCAATGATGTTTTTAATGACTGAAAGGGTGTAAGTAGAAAATAGAAAGCCATTCTTCTGTGGTGGGTAAGGGAGCTTTATGCATGGGGATAGAAATTTAATAAAATGACTTTTAGGACTCTTCTACCTCTAAGATGGTATGATTTCCAAATATGGAATGACCCAGTTTATACTGCTTTTCAGTAGACATTTATGACTTTAATAATTGCTACTATTTTGAAAACAATTTTCTTGCCTTCATCTAGTTAACCAAGGTGTAAACAACACTAGATTTTACCTCTGCCCTTAAAGAAAGAAGGCAGACAATGTAGCTGACAAACTCTGTTGTGACTCAAAATGAGCCCATGAAATCCCTTCCAAATGCAAATTTAAAATATTTGCATATTTGCAGAGTGAATGTTCCTACTAGGAAGGGTTCACAGATATAAAATCTTAAAATAATAGACACTGTATAGATTAGCATTACCTATGATCATTGTGTAACACCCTTCAGAATTCCTATGTTTGAAGAGTCTGTATATGGATATTGTTGGCACATCACTGAAGTATTATATTTGTGATTATATTTATGGAAAGCACATGTTTTTGTTCTTGTTATAGGAGGGTTGATGTGCTAGGAGTGATCCAAAGATATTACTTCATCTAAATATTTTAAATGTTCCTTCCCATAATGTCAAAATGTTCTAAACAAACTCCTGATGGATTTGATATTTCTTGCTGTGAGCAATATATAGCAAGTCCATAGAATCCACCAAGTACTGGTGCAGGGAATATAGCAATCTGAGAGCAACTTTGGATCTTTCTAGTTGCAAGGAAAGATTGGAGGGACTAGATGAATGCATGTAGTTTGGTGGAATGAGAAACGGAGGAAACAAAATTAAATAGATCCTGATTATTGACAAAGAAATGCCAGGGACTCTATTTGGGAAGAAATGCTCTTGAAATTCAACCTACCTCTGAAGGTAGAAAGTTGTAGACTACTATGTTTTATGTGAATTTGAGTATATATGATGTGCTATTGGTTAGTCTTATCAAGGAAAGAAAACTACACCCTCCGAAAAGAAAGAAAAAAAATACCCTCTCTCCCACAAGCATACTACATATAGAATGGAATCTGTGATAATGTCCCTACTGGATTGATTCAATTCTTAAAAATATAAAAAGTATCCACTACAATTAAATCAACTTCTTTGCTTATCGAGGATCTCTCCTTTTCTGATGTACTTACACAATCATATCAAGGTCACTCACTGAAGTGAACCCGAGGGGGAAAGAGGGGGAGGGAATGGGGTGGGAATTGGGGAAGGGGTCAAATGAGAATTATGTGCACATATGTTGTTAACAACTAGTACTCAACAAAGATGTATGCTATATTGCACGAATTACTACAATAAAAAATTATAATTAAAAAAATATATAAAAAGTAAAACTGTTTCTTTTTTTATATTGGGGTGTGTGTACGTGTGTGTGTGTGTGTGTGTGTGTGTGTGTGTGTGTGTGCATGTGTACTTTCATCATGTAAATGCTCTAAGACCCAACAGAGAGAGCCATTAGTTACTTGAGGCAATTTACCAACCCACTGTACAGTGTAAGTTCAGATCTTAATGGTGACTTCTTGTCATATGGGACTGTTTGAACGACATATCAAAGGAAAAGAATCTTAAATAAGTTGTCTAAATTTAGTAATGAAACCTCTTCTCCCTGGTGGTTCTGCTTTGTGTTCCTTTTGTAACACCACAGACATAACAATAAGAAATTCAGGTCTGGTACTTCACTTTTTGAATAGCTATGGCTTTCTTTTATATTTTGTTGGATACTAGCAACTTACATCCAGACCATGAAATCATTCTATAACAATCTTACCTCTTGTAATATAAAATTTTATTCCCATTTGGACTCTCGCTCTTTAATTCTAAGTGAAATTTTAATGAGCTTTCTTTGTTGTTATTTTCATGCAACCTATGTACTTTCTTAGAATTTCAGTTCAACCTTTATAATTCCCCAAAATTAGTTGTGCAAAAAGTTTTGCTTTGTAAATGTGTACATGTAGAGAACTAGCACCCCCTAGTGTATTAAAGGCCCCCAAAGATTTGATCTGGTATTTAATAAGCTAATAACAACAAACATGAACGTGTTCTGTTTGGACACATTATTAACTTTCCCCACTGGCGTTATAACTTATTTAGGCACAAGGAAGTATTTTTAAGTTTGTTAAAAATCATAAATAAATTAAAAAGATAGAAGTCACATTTCAGATATTAAAACTAAAATTAGAAAAAACATCATTGGCATTTGAACTGTTGATGATATTTTTAGGCTGTGAAATAAAACAGTAATTTGTGGTCATGTTTCTATTTTTCTGAATTCCCTCTCTTTTGGAAAAACTCAGAAACAAACAATTGTTTATGGAAGACTATAAAACTGAAAGTGTTCAGGATTTCTCTTATCTTGGTGACTCTTATGTTCGTGTGTTGCCTAATGAAACTGTAAACTGAAAATTATAGCTTCATCCAGAGAGTGAGAAGACTTATTCCAACAGATGGCATCAAAACACCGGTCTAAACTGTATGATAGCTGATTGTTAATTGCAAGTGGAAAACAATCCTTTTAAACAGAGTAATGCATTTTATCATACAGATTATAGTTCTATGCTTTTTAGTTTCTCAATGTGTGTTAACATTGTCTGCTCCAATGTAAGATTTACTGCTTGCCTAATTATCAGATTAAATAACAGAACAACAGTGACTCAATCATTTTTAGGAAATATGCACAAGGGAGATAGAGAATCATAAATCACTGTTTTTTAGGACAAGCTATTTGAGAAATGCTTTAGGTTTATTAGGTTATATAAAATAGGAAGGATGAGCTAGATCTCACCTCATCAAACTACAACAGTAGAAATAAAAACATCTTAAACACGATAGACATCCTGTATTCTTAATTAAATCTCAGTATAGGTGAAACTTAATTTAAGTTACACAGATCTTTTAAACAAAAAGGAAATCTATGAGGCACATAATAATAAAGGGCTGTTCTCTGACATATTCAGAAACTAAGGCACAGAGATTCCCTTCTGGAATGGGTTCAGTGAAATCCTGTGTAGAAGCAGAGGGGTGAGTATCATGACATTGGGCAAGACTTTCTCGTGATGTGGATGGGTTGGGAAGATGAGGTATGAATACCAGGTCATTGTGTTGGTTTTTCTGCCTAGGTAATTTGGAACTGGGAGCCTCAATTTAGAGATGTGAAGAGAGTGGTTAACATTCATGTCCTCATGAGGCAGCTTTTGGCTTATGGGTGTCACATTAGATTCTCCTCTTTACAGCTAGTATATTAAATATGAGTGAAATTAATGACTGCCAAACTCATATTTTCATTTCTTGTCCCACCCACAGGGAAAGAAAGATGGGATAGTAAAATTGATTATTGATCTGGAAATATGCACTTAGTAAGTCAACTTGTGATTATTCCATCTCTGTTTTAGGTGTTTTCCTCTTGTACACAAATACCACTAAGATAAGATTTCATTTAGGAAGGACTACTCATCAGACGTTGTCAAAATCATAGACAGAAAACCTCAAAACTGAAAACATGAATATAACCACAAAGCATGCCTAGGCATCAAAAAGGCATATCCATATGTAAGGCCTATCAAGAAGTCTATAATAAACTCTTAGTCAAAGCCCATTTTTTAATTTTGAAAAAAATTCTAACAAATGATTTTTTTCTGATTTTTAATCCTACAAGAGGTTGGAAAGCTAAATTACTAGTAATGACCACAAGTAGTAACATCTGATGCCTCACTCTGAAGGAAGAGTTGGAAAAACTGTATTAATAAATCAGAGAAACATTTGTCAATGACAGAAGGAAAAATAGTAACATGTAATATCCCAGCCAATACAATCTTAACCAAGCAATTAAGGTTAGCCTCACCAGAAATAAAATATATCACATCAAAAACCCCCTGATTAATTGTTCCAAAGAGAGAGTATAACCTTCCATCTGTGGTGTTTTTTGTTTTTGTTTTGCCAAAAATGGTTAACCTTAATATAATCATTAGACAAGTCAGGAAATTGAAGGGCATTCTACAACATAACTGACCAGTGCTCATCAAGAGTGACAGGATCGTGATGGACTAGAACAGACTGAAGGTCTGTCACAGATTGGAGGAGGCTAAGGTAGCAAAAAGTTAAATTTGATGTGGAGTTCTGGGTTGGAACCAACACAGAGAAGGGACATTAATAGAAAAACTGATGAAATTTGAATAATATCTGAAGTTTGGTTAATAGGATTGTACCAATGTTAATTTCTGGGCTTTGATGATTATATTTGGGGTTATATTAGAAAATACCCTTAGAGGAAGTGGATACTTTATAATTCTTTGTAACTTTTAAGTAATTCTAAAATTTTTTCAGAATAATTTTTTAAAATCCTGCAAAACTGAAAGTGGATACTAGTTTGGAGCCATTAACTCTCACAGGGCAAAAACTCTACTACATACCTGTGGTGTATAAAATAATATTTGCATTCAATATGATGAGCATAAGAAAGAATTATTTTAAATATCATTTGTTTATTATAAATAAAAAGTATATAATACACTTTAGAAGCATTTGTATATTTTTTTAAATATAAAAATATTTGAAAATTGTAAATGAATAAGTTTCAGCTACTTGGGAAATCTATTTCATGAACAATTGTATTCATTAACAGTGCTATAAAATGAACCATTATTCTACCATAAGAACTTTCCTGCCTGTGCCAGACACTAGAATGCTCCATCAATCTTCTACTCAAAGACAGATACTGTATATCTTTTACCTAGTATATAAATATGAAATGTTATCCAGGCCTTAATTTAATACTGTAATCTAAATTTGAAGGTAGGAATGGCAAATACACATGATTTCACCCAAGGCTGTTTTATTTCTATTTTATAAATAGAAGTGAGATATTTGAGTATCTACAGATGGGCTAATGTTAATTTAGCTCTAGTTCTAAGACCCAAATCTATCTACTAATAGTCCCTTATTTTTAAATGAGTGACAATCACAGCTTTTCCCCAAATGCATGCAAGATGGCCATGACTGGAACAAAGGGTAGAGAGCTCCAGTGTCCCACGCAACTTAATAAGTTGTAGCATTGTCTTTTTTTTTTTTTTTTTTTTTTTTTGCCTATCATTTAGCAAATACGCCTCAGTTTAAGTTACTCTAGGCTTACAGAACACATGCACTGGTAGATTAACAAGGTTGTATGTACTTAGGTATTTAGACTAGTGGTTACCCACCTTATTGAGAGTAAAGGTTCCTTTTTTAAAATATACTTTTTATTGGTGCATTGTAATTATACATTAGAATCAGGTCCAGAGAGATAGAAATATACATGTACACAACACTTGGTGTGTTTCCTTCCAGATACCCCCAGTTTCCCGTATACATATTACTGAAATTGGCCCTGATAATTTCATATATGAGCATAATATTATTTCATTATTTGAACTATTTCTTTCTTCAAATCACTTTTTCTCTCTTCCCACTTCCCTCCCCAAATCCCCTTCCACATTCTACTGCTATCTCTACGTATTCTCTAGCTTCCACATATGGGAGAAAACATATGACCCTTTACTCTCTGTGCCTAGCTAATCTCACTTAGCATAATATTCTCTAGTTCTTTTTTCCTGAAAATGACATAATTTTGTTCTTTATGGCTAAGTAATTTCATTGTGTCTATATATCACATTCCTTTTAATGTCAAAACTTCACAAACTTTATATGATAATGTGTATATGTTTAATACTCATAATTAGGAAAATATATGATAGCAAATGATAAGCATGAATTATCTTCAATTAATGTATGTTTTATTTATCACAATAATGTCTACTTACTTTTGGAAAATAGAAGCAAATTCATTAGCATTGCATGTAATTTGGTATATGCTTTGGTGCACACAAGGATACATAGATCCATGAATTCTCCCTCTTCTTTACCCTATTCAAAAGGGCTTGCTCTTAGACTGTAAGCCACTGTTCTGGTAAATAAACACTATAGGAATCCAACTGAAGAAGTCTGTCATTGTCAGAGTTATCATTAAAGTCCTCTGGTGGGGCCTAAAGTAATCAGACTCAGAGGTTGGGGAAAGCTAGAGTGTTTCCTAAGAAATCCATGCAGAAGCAGAAGTAAGATAGGCACATTGAGACAATGAAGAGCCAAGGCTTGTCACAGGGAAAGACTGTGCAGTTAGAAAAAATAAAATTGGCTAAATGAGGCAAGCAGAGATTGTGGAGATTCTTAAAATCCAAACACAGGAACTACAGATTTCTATTAAGGCAAAGCACTGGACCAGGACTTAAAAGGATAAGTTGGTATCCTGGCTCTGCTAATTATCAGGCATCAGGAAGTTAAATTTTGGTGCCTCAATTGCCATCGTTGGTACAACTGGGATAATAATATGTAGCTCTCAAGGAAGAGAGCATTTGTGAAATTTCCTAGTGGGTTTTCAGTCTATTGGGGCTGAATCTGAAATAGAGAACTATCTAAGATTATTGAGCAGGGAATCAGCATGATGAAAGTGATATATTAAAGAAGATTAGTTTGGCAGCTATGTTCAGGTTGGATTAGAGTCAGGGAAGCCAATGAGAAAACTGTCCCAGAGATCCAGACTCAAAGACTGTGAAAATAGGGACAAAAGGAAATTGAGATGAAAATTGATTGGATTTCTTTTCTGATAAGGTACCAGGGATGAGAGGAGTCAAAAATGATTTTGAGATTTTAAATAGCTGGTAAATATGGAAGAATGTTTGAAACACTGAAAACGAGAAGGAAAATGGAAAAGAAGCTTAATTGGAGAAAGGATGCTAAGTATGTACAGGGTGAATAGTTTGGGAGAATGAACAAACAATAATCAAATCTAATATACAATTGGAGTAAAGGTGAAGTTTTTGCTAGAGATGACAAAGTGGCAGTCATGAAACCCCATGATGACAGCTAAGCTGTGAAGTAGATGTTACTTGACAGAGATTATAAACAGAAAATAAAACAAAACAAAAACTCAAGGACCTAGGATTAAGTCTGGGTGACAATTTCTCTTGAGAAACTATTATAAAGTTTGATATGTTTATTATTCTATAGCTAATAAAATATGGAATTGAACTTTAATCATTTATGTGCTATTTAGCTTACAATATGTTTTCATTTGTTTAGATGGGCTCAAGGCTTATAAATGTGTCATTTTTCCATTTCAGGAAAATTACTGATGGCTCATTTATAACCCCCCTCTTAAGATGAGCTACTAAAAGAGACTCATTTGGGTTGTTTCTTCCTGAGTTATGGCAGGGAAATGAGGCAGTATTGCTGGGACTAGTGGGTGGCTGAGCCATTCAATGGGCACGTTACCAGTAGGGCACATCTGGCATTCACAGTCCTTCATGATCTGACTTCTTCCCAACATTATGTAATACTTCTCAGCTCCCTCCAGCTGCACAGACCAAAATACTAGGTCTTATGCCAGCTCTGAGCTCTGAGCTCTGGCTCTTTATTTGAAATGCTCTTCTCTTTAAATCCTCTTCTTTTGAAATCCTGTAAGACTCGGCTCCAATGTCTCATCTCCCCTAAGACGGTTCTTGATTCCCCAGAGAGAAAGAATCCCACCTTCACCTGTGCCTCCACCTCTGCAAAGTACTCTTCCAGTCTACTTTGCACTGCCATTGTTTGTTGATCCACTTGTCCCCCCACTGCAAGCTCCAGACAGCAGATGATGTGTCCCACACAAGTGCACACCCCCCAGGTCACCTAGCCTTGCCCTTTGTGTACTGCCAAATTAAGAAGATGACAATTTTCCTAACAGCACTTTAGTGAATCAAAAGGGAAGAAAATCAGCCATTGGCAAGTAGGGAAAAGAAAAGCCTTCTATCTTAGTGGGAACTTGAAGCGGGAAGAGGAGCTGGTGATAGTAGTAAGTAATGGCCATCTCTATAGGTAACTCAGGAGAGAGATAGAGGAAGTTTCTGCAGAATAAATATGGATGACTGACTTCCTATGAAGTCCTGAATCTCTAAGGTTGGAAGTGAGGGTTAAAGATGTGACTCCTTTTTGGAGAGTTTTAGATAATGTGGTAAAGTTTAGGAGTGTGATTCAGTCAGGGTGACCCAGCTATACAGGAAGTGGGCAATAAATTATAAAGGCTCGCAGAGGGAGTGAGGAGTTGAGGCATGGATTAAGAGGAAGAATGCCCAGTCCATGTGCAAAAGTTAAATATTGATAACTTAAAACTTCAAAATGGACTGGAGGATGTGGGAGAAATAAAGGGATTATTTGGAAACGAAGAAAACTCATCTCAGGCAGGCTTCATTAATCTATCCCTCAAATTATCAAATGAGAAATAACCTATAACATTTGGTTACAGGTATAGAGCCTTCAATTAACTAGAGGCTGAACATTTGAATTTGATTAAGTAAGGTGACTTGTAATAATACAGGCAATTAGCCTGTGGAATGCGCAGTGGAGAATGAGAAGCAGGAAACAATGCTGCATTTTGAAAGCTGGTTTTAGTGATTTTTAATATAATACTGTCTACTTTCGTAGCACTTTTCAATTTACAATACTGCTTAATCTTCATTGTCTCCTTTGAGCCTTGCATTCCCCTGTTGGGCAGGTAAAGAAGCTGTGCTCATACCTGAGCTTCCAGTGTTCCTTTCACTGCATCCTGCTACCCATCTCGTGCATGTGGAAATAGATTCAGTGTATTTAGAGTTCTTAGTTGTCATTCAAGTTTTTTAACACGGGGCTTATTTTATTTACATTTGCAGCTATTCCACATACCACGTGACACAGCATGTTGAACGTGGTATATAGCCACTGATATTTAGAAAACAAACAATTGACACTTTTCCTTGACATCTTAGTGTTTCTAGAAGTTGCCAGAGAGGTAGCTTGGTGGAGGAATGGGGGTGGGGAAACTGGGCAGAGGAGATAGTTGGAATGACAGGCCTGGGGGACTCCAGTTGCTTTAGCCTCAGAGCTCTGTTTCAATATGACGTATTGTTATGGGCTGGATTGTTACCACATTTGAAATTCTATTCTCTAGTACCTCAGATTATGTGTGTGTTTAGAGATAAGGTCTTCAATGAGATAATTAAGTTAAAATGAGGTAATAAATTGGACCTTAATTCAGTAAGACTATTGTCCTTAGTAGAAGAGATCTGGATACAAACATTAACAGATGACTAACTATGTAAAGAAACCAGGAGAAGACATCTGCCATGGTCCGAATGTCTCCCAAAATTCACGTGTTGAAATGTAATGGCACTGTGATTGTATTAAGAGATAGAGTCTTTAGGAGGTGGTTAAGTCATGAAGGCAAAGGAAATGGGGTTTACTTTACTTTATAAGGACTGGAGGGGACAACAGAGGCCCCTCTTGCTCTTCTGCCTCCTGCCATGTGAGGACACAGCATCCTCTCCTGCTTTGTATCTTCTGCTGAGGATAAGAGAACACCATGATCCCCTCACCAGACACCACATCTGCTGGTGCCTTGTTTTATACTTCCAAGCCTCCATAACTGTGAGCAATAAATTTATGTTCTTTGTAAATTACTGAAGCAGGGTGTGGTGGCACATGCCTGTAATCCAGTACTTGGGAGACTGGGGCAGGAGGATGGCAGGTTCGAGGGTAGCCTCAGCAAGTAGTGAGACTCATCAACCTAGCGAGACCCTGTTTCCAAGTAAGAAATATAATTGGGCTGGGGGGTTAGCTCAAAGGTAGAATGCCTTTGGGTTCAATCCCCAGTACCACACACACACAAAAAAGAAATAAAATAAATTACTCAGTCTCAGGTATTTTGTTACAGCAACACAAATGAACTAAAACAGTGTCCATTTCTATAAGTCAAGGAGACAGGCCTCAGAGGAAACCAACCCTGCTGACACCTTGGTCTTGGAGTTAGAGCCGCCGGAATTGTGAGAAAACAAATTTCTGTTGTTTAAGCCACCTAGTCTACAGTACTTGTGTCATAAATGCCCTAGAAAACGAATACATTAAGGTTCTGAGGAGATTTAAGGGAGAAAAAGTTTATGTGTTAAAGAGTTATAAAACTGCACTTCTGTGGCTTAAGATCATTATCCATGACAGATAGATGAATGTTTCTTTTTTCTTTAAATCGTGAAACCATCAGTAAGTAAAGCATCTCTGGGGTGACCAAGTTGACAGCTTCATTGGGCAAGTAGATAAAAACAGAATCTAAATTTTATTTCCCAACTCTAGAATATTAAAAATCAATTTAAGCAAAAATCACATCTTACAACATAATTATCATTGCTCTTTTTAATTTATTTATTTATTTTTGGGTGCATTGTAATCATATATCTTTGTTAGGTACAAGCTGGTAAAGGCATACATGCACACATTTCTCATTTAACCCTTCCCCAATTCCCACCGCATGTGTGGCACAAACCTATTCCATTGCTTCTTAGTTCCTGACCCTTCTGCACTGAATACTTCAAACTCTGAGGATCTACTAATGTCCATGAAGAAAAAAATAGAAGTAAATTCACAAAAGCACAAAAAGAAGCAACATACATAATTTTATAACTTGAAACCTCTAGGGAAGAATTCTAGATATTTTAATGTCACTATTTGTTTCAAAATTGTCTTGGACCTGAACCTGACCAAAGGTCCCCTGGACCTGAACAAATTGCCAACAATGAGTAGACAAGTTAGCTCACAGACAATCTTTAGTGTGGTACAATGTAGCCATCATCAACTAAGGATATAGTTTTGCAGTAGTTTCATTGTGAAGAAAACTTTTATTGCCATTTGCAAAAGAAAAACAGTGAGAAGGATTATAATTGAATAGTTTCTAAAAGAGCTAGATGTAAAATTTATTTTTGAGGTTCACTGTTATTTCCAAGTTTGTATTGTATGCAAATGAAGTCAACATCAGGTTTCTATTCTTTTTTTTTTTTTTTTTGAAAGGGGATTCTGGGAACCCAGGAACATTCTATCTCTGAGCTGTGCCTCCAGCTCTTTTTATTTTTTATTTTGAAACAGGATCTCACTAAGTTGCTAAGCAACTCATTACGTTGCTGAGGCTGGCCTCAAACCTGTGATCCTGGTGTCTCAGCCTCCCAAATGCTAGGATTACAGGAATGCACCACCATGCCTGGCCAGATTTCTATTCCTTATTCCTGCTGCAGCAACAATGCAGAATCAGCTCTGAAGGACACATATTTCATATTTTCAAATTGAAACCTAAATTTTATAAGGGTATTGAATGGAACTGAAATATAAAAGTTATTAATTTTAACAAGGTAAAAGAAAAAGAAAGAGTATTTTCCTGTCTTTCATGATAAACATTGTCTGTATAGCATTCTTTAAGACTATAAGTGGGTGAAGTATTTTAAAGAATGATCAGACAATTGTCTAATTAGAAAATAGAGATGAACACACTATTTGTTTTGCCTACCGTCTAGAAAATAATACTTCGCATGAAAACATAACTTATTACGAATAATCTGTTGTGTCAGAATCTGGCAAGCTTTTAAAAATGAAAACAGTCATACGTAAATGTAAAGACCTATCACTGACCATATTCTGGCAATGTAACATTCCAGAGGCTTCTCTTATGGGGTGGGTCTCCTAGGAGGTAAGCCTATTCTCAACAACTATCACCAACATGCATATTCAGTCACCTTTGTTGGCACTCAGAATCCTCACAAGGCTCTTCCAATATCAAGACCTATTGTTTGTAGAAGGCCATTGGTTAGATTGTCTTTTGAGTGCAATATTGTTTATTTCCTGAAGTATTGAAGCACATACGACCTGTCACCTTGAAATCTGGAGTTGCAATGAAGGACAGAAGTCAACTGCTCTGTAAGGACAGTCAAGGCAGGCATCTTGGATAGGCTGGGAGCTGGCAGTTTTGCAGGAGAAGTTCTAAATTGTCATTCACAACCCCCTTCCAAAGGCAAGGATGTAGCACAGTCTTGCACTTACTGCCACAAATCACATTAGTTTTGCATATTGCATACTCCTTGTGAGTGAAACTGACTACGGTATCAGGACAAACTACTATAATTCATCCTCCATAAAGACTAATCCAAATTCCCAATTCAGCATGAACATGCAGTTTGTCAGTGTGAGTTCTAAATCAGCATCTCTATATTTTCTAGCATCATGCAATGTTCTTGAAATAATATACATTTCTCACTTTTCAAGCTTGGTTTCATACATTGGCTTGTGTGTTGGTGTAGAATTTTTTCTTAAAGAAATATGTATATATATACCAATAAAAGCAAGTGCTCATTAGAGCAAAAATTGCCAAATAATTAAAAGAATTGTATTATAATTTTGGCAATATTGTTATAATATTAATTAATTAATTCAAATATGTTGGTAAATATTGTTATAATATTGCCAAAATATTTGAATTAATTTCATTTATCTTGGTTACTGGTATCTAAGGAAAAGGAGGTTTAATTAAAATATAGATGAGGCAGAAGATGGGAACTTCTGAGCACTTGCAGGAGTTAGTGATGTTGAGCTTAATGATGGGGATAGTTTTCCTTTTCTTCATACCAATGCATTGTTAATTATGCTCTAATGCTAATGCTTACTAATAATAATTAGTATTGTTCTTTGGACAACAATGGTGCATAAGGGGAGGGCTTGAGAAAGTGAAGGAGAAAAATGTTTTGGAGCAAATAAACAAGGATTAGATATAACGAAAAGAGAAAAGGAGATTGAAAAGATACAAACACATATGTGAAAATAATTTACCACAATGAAATTCATTTTAAGGTTGAAATACAATGAAAACTTATCAAGCCTATCACCTCCTGTCCTGCAGGAAAGGAAGGAAGGAGTTGGGGCAGGAACATGAGATCTGGCAGCTCCCATTAGCAATCTCAAGGTGATAGTACCTTTTTGTGCGTGCATCCCTACACTGTGTGTGTGTGTGTGTGTGTGTGTGTGTGTGTGTGTGTGTGTGTTACTGGAGGTAGAACCTGGAACCCAGGGGCCTTCTATCTCTGGGACATATCCTCAGCCCTGTTTTATTTTTTTATTTGGAAGCAGGGTCTTGCTAAGTTGCTGAGGGCCTCACTAAGTTGTTGAGGCTGACTTCAAACCTGATCCTCCTGGCTCAGTCTCCCAAGTAGTGGGATTACAGGCATGTGCCACGCCCAGCTGGTAGTACTTTTTGACAACTGTTTGTAATGGGCAAGGCAGCAGGAGGAAGTGAGGAAGAAGGGCCAAAGCCAATGGCCAATTGTAGAAACAGGGCATTCATAGTTTGAGGATGATTTATGACAATAGGTGTTTTAATAGCCTACTGTTAGAAAAACATTATTTGTGAGCTCCATGTCTGTTGAATTTAGTGTTGCTTACTTACTACCTGCCAGGTTCTATATTAATCCTTTTTTTATGGTACTGGGAACCCAGGGGCACTCTACCTCTGAGCTATACTTCCAGCCCCATTTGATTTTATTTTGAAACAGAATCTCACTAAGTTAACACATGCTGGCCTTGAACCCGAGATCCTCCTGACTCAGCCATCTAAGTCCTGAGATTATAGGCACGTACCATGGCACCTTGCTATATTAATCATTTTATAAACATTATCTCACTCAATCCTATTAATCTTGAATGAAAGATGATATTATCCCTATTTTTCAGATAAGAAAAACAATGTTACATGAAACTTAAAGAGTCTCAATAGCTGAGCTAGTAAATGGTGGCTGAGATATGTGCACTGAGTAAAATGTATTGAGGTGATGCTCTGGTCTAGAGTGAGACTTGAGGTCCCCTCTCTGATCCACTAAAATAGAACATTAAAATAGGACATTTGCTCCATTAAAATAGGACAATGTGTACTTCATATGGGGCTTGGCACAAAGTAGATATTCACTGAACATTGTGATTATCATCTACCCAAGTAAAATATTTCTTGTTAAATATCAATAAGGGCACCACTGGGGCTTGGTATTCACTCTTGTTTTGCTTCTTTCTGGATTTTGGTAGTTGGTATCTCCTCCACACATCTCACAGCTATATACCTCTAACTTGAAACCACTGGTTCCCTCTCCTGTTCTTATCAGCCCGCAAACTGGGAGAACAGCAACTGTTGCTGAAACTCTGTAAGGGTTCATTAAATATTTGTTAGGAGAATTATTTAATTCAACTACAGGCCATTTATTTTGTTTAGTAGAGGGAAAATTTATTCTCATGAACAAATATCCATACCTTAATATATTACAACTTAGAATTTTGAAGTAAGACATTAGAAACCTAAGGTAATTTTTCTTCTTCTTTTTTTTTTCCATCTGGGAAATGTTATCACACCCATGTCCCACTATTAGGCTTGCCAGTATAAATGTATATTTCTATGCTCACATCGAACTAGCAACATGAAGAATTTAAACAAGCATTATTTCTTCATGGTTGTATAAGATCCCTCATTTGAATTCTATTCTGTTGAATTCTGTTTGCATTCTATTGTACACATGGCACTGTGCCTCTCTTTCTATATTTTTAAAAATTACATTTAGAAATAAGAGTGAATATTGTAGCTAAGCAAATTCATAATCATGTTTCTGAGATTTAAATTCTTCCTTCTTTGCTTTGCCTATGTATCCATTCATGGGTGTAGAAAACAAGAATATTTTATTCTTGTTCTGATATGTCCTACTAATACATGTTTATGGAAGAAAATTGCCATGGTTATTAAAAGAGTCTATGACATTTTCTAAAGAGTGTGAGTATTGCCCGCACAGCCTGGCTGAATTCCAGTTTGGGTAATTACATTCTGCTGTCTGGTTACCTTAGCGATTCTCTCTCGCTCTGTGGGTCCTCACGGTGGTTGAGCTCAGCTGAAGATATTCCTATTTGCCGTCTCTAGTTTTAAATAATGAAATCTGAGGAGTCCTAGTCTTTGGAAATTTATTTTCCATCTATTTTGACACACTTAAAATTTTGTACAGATTTTGAAGTATGTCTTTCTAATCTGAATCTAGTAGACAATATAAGCAAGAATAACATAGTGATCTTTGATTTTTTCTCTGTTCTTGATCATATTTATTATTCCTGTGGAAATTGGAGTGATTTTATAAATTTATTTAATCTTCCCTGCCTCTGACCCTTCATAGCAATTTGCTGAAACTTCTGTTATTGTTCTTCTAGTCTGCCTTGAGATAGAGCCACTTGTGGAGTTTATCTTAGGCCCTTAACAAATGCTAAATCCTAGATTGCAGAGACCTCATTATTTTTTCATGCTGATGGAAACTGTTACAGAATGCCATGTTGTAGTTTTCATTAAATGATGAAAGGATGATTGTTCCTTTTAGGTTAACATTATTAGCTGTTAGCCACTGGGCCTATATTTCAGACACTAGCAGACAATTTATTATGTAACCTAATGGAATAGTTTCAATTGAAATATTTTAGTTCCTGGACATTGGCATCACTATATTGTGGCAGGTTGTCCTTAGAGATAGCTGCCTTGCATCCCACTACCCCAAATTACTTTGGAAAACTTAAGGATCCCAAAAGCCAAGCTAGAATTGAAGTCATGTTTACTCTGTGCTGGAAAACTGAATGTGTTCAGAAAGGGTAATTCAGAGCAGAGAGTTCCCAAATTTTGATCTACGTACTGAAAGAAATAGAGGTCAACAATCACAGGCAGGTAGTATAGCTGTGATTGCCCTATCCTTCCCAACCAAGCTCATTTTCTTTCTCCCACTCAAAGAAACATATTAGAATAAAAATACCTTAGAGTAAAATTACTATAGGGTTAAACTTGAATTGGCTGTAAGTTTTAAAATGTGAATAATTAATAAATGCCAGTACCTTCTATAAGGAATAAAATTCTTAGTACAGTCCCCTTAATTGACCTCTATGTGTTGCTATCTTGATGCAAATTAGATTGTTCTTAGGGACCAGAGGACTCTCTCCTACATCCCTAAGCCTAATCTTGGGGAACCACTGCTCTTGTGCCTGATACTTAGTAACACCAAGTTGCTATTCATTTCTTGCATACAATTGGTGTTTCTTAAGCCTGAAATGCCATCTTTCTATATCCATCTGGCTGTCATTTAGGCATAGTTCAAGGCTAAGTGGGAAACTTAGAGGCAGGGGGAGTTCTCTGGTTCTATAGCATCCTGAGTTTATCTTTGCATTTATCCTTTTTTACATGTAGAAATTATCTGTTTTGGGTGTATGTCTTTTCTATGAATGTTGGAGGAACTGAACTAAAATTCCTTAGATATTTGCATGTACCTAGCAGAACCACATTCATTTCTCCCCTTCCTAAGGGATAACTCTCCCCAACACTCTAGTATGCAAGGAGAAATTACAAAGGTCAATGAAATCAAGATGGATCTAGAGCAAGGAAGGTCCTGTTCAGCTGCATCTTCGTTTTCTCTTTCCATGTGTTAAGTTCTGTCCAAGTATTTACTGTTTTAAAAAAATGATTTTTGTTTTATAGTAAATAAGAGCTTACTTACTATCTAGTTCAAATCTTGGAGACCTCTTTCTGAAAGGTTGATCTGCAAGCCCCAAATTCCTAGCTTCTCTTTTGAAACTGCTATTTTCTGGTTTGGAAAAATTTTTTGAAAAATTGAATACTTTTTCCCTACCTTTATGCCCCAGCAGGAAATTAGTCATTTTGGTAAATGTTTTTGTTATTTAAGAGTTAGAAGCTCATGGGTTTTACTTTAAGACCGATTCACTACTATGATGCCATGGTGTTGGCGAATATCAAAGCAAAAAGGGGCATTGTATTTGAAATGTGAGAAACAATTATTATATTCCCTCAAGAGGCAGTATGAAGAGCCGGTCGTGGTGGTGCACGCTTGTAATCCCAGCATTTGGGAGGCTGAGACCGGAGGATCCAGGTTCGCGGCCAGCCTCAGCTACCTAGTGAGGCACTCCGCAACTTAGTGAGACCCGGTTTCAAAATAAAGAGTAAAAAGTAGGGCTGGGGGTATAGCTCGAAGGTAGAATGTCCCTAAGTTCAATCCCCAGTACCGAAAAAAAAGGGGGGGGGCAGTATGAAGCTTTCTGAAGGACACTGATGTAAGTAGGAAAAGACTAATATAATGTGCTAGCCTCAGATTTGCCACCAACTGTGGGACTTTGGGGATGTTACATTGCCTCTGTGGGCCCTTGTCTTCACTTTTAAAAAATGGTGAAATTTGAAAGGTGGGCGGAGGACAATAGCGACTTAGTGACCACAATAACTGAAACTAAAACACTGAAAGAAAATAGAAAATATTCAACTGCTCCAAGGAAAGAAGCAATTGGAGAAAATCTAGACATTTTCTAGAGTTCTTCTATTTCATGAAGAACATTGAGAAAATACATATGTTAAACTTCCCTCATTTGATAGGCTACCTAATGTATAAGAACACTGATGACACTGAAATTTCATTTCACTGGACTTTTTAAAAAAAATTTTATTGGTGCATTGTTATTAGCCATCATAGTGAGGTTCAGTGACATAAACATACACATACATAGCACTTTGTGTTTCCTTTCACATCCTAACCTGCTCTCCTCTCCTGCCTCCCTATGCGTGTTAGTGAGGTTGGTAGTGATACTTTCATATATGGACATAACATTATTTGGACTGTTTCTTCATCAATTCTTTGTGTGTGTGTGTGTGTGTGTGTGTGTGTGTGTGTGTGTGTGTTACTGAGGATTGAACCCAGGGGCATTCTACCTCTGAGCTACACCCCCAGATCTTTTCATTTTTTGTTTTGAAACAGGGTTTTACTAGGTTCTGAGGCGATCCTTGAAGAGGTGATCTTCCTGTCGCTGCCTCCCAAGAACTGGGATTACAGTCATGTGCCATCAGTCTTCTTATTCCTCTGTCTACCTTCCTTCCTCAATTCCCTTCCACTGTTCTACAGGACTCTCTCCTCATTTATTTAAAGTATCTTTTGTTTCCTATTTTCTCTCCAGCTTCCATGTATGTGAGAAAACATGTGACTCTTGACTTCCTGTGATGACCAATTGTGTAAATCTGCTGTACCTTATTCAAAGTTAGGAGATTTGTGGTCAGGTTCTTGCTTTGGGGAGTAGACTGACATCATCGCCTCCCCAAAAGAGTGTATGAGGACCATTATGCCAAACAATAAGCTATGACCAAATCTAGGGAGCAGTGTCTCCAGTGGTTAGGAGCATGGCCTTTATAATGCCTGGTTTGATCCTTACTAATAGTATGACTTGAGATAAGGTATTTAACCTCTGCAAAAAAAAAAAAAAAACTCAGAAAATGAGGATAATAATACTGACCTATAGGGTTTTTGTAAAGATTACTTGGGTCAAAATATGTTAAGGATACAATAAATGTCAGCAATTATTGAGAGATAACCAATTATTGCTTGTAGTCTGAGTCATATGGCGATGGAGCCCCAGACTTGTTGGGGTCACCATCTCAGATTTCAGTGACAACAGTCCTTACTCCTAATGCTAACAACAGCCAACAGATATAGACTGGCATATACAATGGCACATTCACTCCTTACATTAACTTGGAATCGAAGTAGTTAGTAATTTATTTTAAAGATGAGGAAACTGAAGCTAATAACACAGCTAAGGCCACCTAGCTAATAAGTAGCAGAATTAGAGCTCAACCAAATTTTTGTGTCTTCTTAATCTTCTTTGTTCCACTATGATCCTGATTTTGTTGCTACATGAGTCCATAGCCTAGGTTAGTTGTCTAACTTCTCTGTTTAGTTTAATAAAATAATTATAAAAGCTCTAAGATAATTTCTACTAGTTCAGAAAGCTTAGTGCAATATAAATACTGAAGAAAATATTTTAAAATACAACTTATCATTTGAAATATATGCTATCTGCATGTATGTTTGTATCGCACTGAACCTAAGATGTATAATTGCAATACATTAATAAAATTATTTTTTAAAAGGTATCATATACTATTACTAAACATGCAAATAAGAAGTTCAGGATAATTCTGACCCCTGTTTTGGGTGGATAGTGAAATTAAGGAGAAATTCACAAGGGCCTTCCTCTTTAGTGGTAACACTAAAGCTGAAAGGTAGATATATAGTAGTTGTTACATTGTTAGTTCTTTTTACCTGATTGATATAAAATATCTCATAAGAACCTTTTTTCAAAAAAAGAAAGAAAACATACAAAAACATATCAGTACATAATTAAAATGGTTTAGTATGTTTATAATCTGTGTTACAAATGTTATGCCATTCACATTTGCAACATGGGGAAATTTAAGTGTCGAAAGGAACCTATTGATGTCCCCTAATAGACCTAGCACTTCTCATAGCTCATCTTGACTTTAAATTTGGAGCCATAAATATTTGTATTTCTCTTGAAATAAAAACATACTTCAAGGGTTTGGTAGAAAGACTTAAGATTGACTCAGAAAATTGAACTTTTACTCAAAAGTTGACTTGTTTATAAACAACTTATTTTGATGACTAGACAGTCTGAAGTTTCTACTAGTCAAGCAAAGATGAAAATGGACAGCAGCTGCTGACAGCAAGTGAGTCAGCATCCTTAGATCCTAGGTTACTGCTGCCAGTGACCTAGGTGCCCCTCCCAGGGCACAATGCTTTACAGTGTGAAAGCACTTCTGTGCACCTCATCTCATTTGGCCTCACTGAAACCTCTGGTAGACTTCCACTCTTAGAATTGTCACCATTTGACAAGCTGGAAAAAGCAAAGGGCTAAGTCCAGGGTCAATCAGCTGTTGAGCCTTGAATCAGGACCAGATCCCACATATTTTTACTGTAAAAGTCTATGGTTGTCTTTCTGTGCTAGAACATCTTTCTGTTTGCAGCCTTCCATTGGATACTTTCCTTTTTCTCTCTAAGCTAGTCACTTACACCCAGGTTAATGTCTTCTTGGTTTGTTTGTTCCATGCCTTCCTCCCTCCTTCCCTCCTTTTTTAATTTTTAAAGCTCTTGACCTCTTTCTTACTGTAGTGATTGAATATAACTAAGACACTTTGAAGCAGACACTTGAACTTGAGAGTTTAAGGTCAGCTTAGCTTAGTCCCTTCTCTCTTAAAACAAAAAAGCACAATTTATGTCAAATCATCCAAAATTATCATTAAAAAGAGAATTATCTTCAACGGTTATTTACACGGGACTTATGCTTTTTTTCTATCATACTTAAAAAACTTTATGCCACATAATTAAATTTCATTGCAAATATCCATTCCCAATAGAAGATTCACTTTTGAGATCACTCTTATCTTCTAGTTACTTTTCTGGGAGATATCTCTTGTTCTTGCTAATATTTTATCCGAAGGAAGAAAATGATGATCTATTCTAATCAAAGATGAAAACCTTACTATGTAAACAATGAGCGTGGTACTTTTGCCTGCATGATTATATTTAATTCTCATCATTGACCCTGAGATGTAGTCATATTATCCCAATTCAAGCACTCCAGAATGAAGGTAAAACTTATTTCAACTCAGCAAATATTAGCATAGTGTGTGTGTGTGTGTGTGTGTGTGTATGTGTGTGTGTGTGTGTGTGTGTGTGTGTGTGTGTGTAAACTCACTAGATAACAAACTCTTAGTGCACATTGAAGATACCCAAAGATGAATAAAATGTAATTTCTGCCCTCCAGGTCTATAAATAGTCTCTACAGGGCAAAATATCAATTTGTATTTCTTTATATTTCTTTTTTTTTTTTTTTTTTTGCGGTACTGGGAATTGAACTCAGGGGCATTCTACCTCCGAGCTACACCCCCAGCCCTATTTTTTATTCTTTATTTTGAAACAGGGTCTCACTAAGTTGCGGAGTGCCTCACTAAGTAGCTGAGGCTGGCCGCGAACCCAGTCTCAGCCTCCCAAATGCTGGGATTACAAGCATGCGCCACCACGCCCGGCGCTTTATATTTCTTAAATAATAATGTTCACCAAGATTCCATTCTCAACTATTTCTTTTTCTTACTTTTTTTCTTACTTTTGGGAAAGTCATCTATCTTCCTTATTTCACCTACTACATGATGATTTATGGCTCTAAAATGTTTCTCTTTATTGAAGTCTCGTCTCCTATTTATATCTGTTTTCTGGACATATCCAACTGTATTCCTCAGATATTTTTAAATTCTCCAATACAAAAGCATTCCTCCTTTATATTCTCTGTTTGGTTTGATGGCATCACTGCTCACCAGTTTTCCAAACTAGACATTTCAAAGCCATCATTTATCTATCCTTTAGTCTATCCCTCGTGTTCAGTTGTCTATCAAATCCTGCAAATTTGCTGTCATAAATATGCCTTGAATTTCATCTTTTATCTCTGTCTTCCTGGCCATTGGTTCAATTCAGCTACATTTCATTTTCCTCCTGGTCTATTGAAGTTGTCCAACTATTGTCTTAGACTTTCATTTCTTTCCCTTCTATGTCATTCTTGATAGAGTTGCCTGGTTGAGTGTTCTAAATATAATTGATAACACATCTTTTACTTGTCTAAAATCTTTCACAGCTTCCCCTACCTACTGGACTAAGTTCAAATTCTTATTCTAGCTCTACTCTAGTCTGTTATTGACCTTTCTTTTCTGCCACAACCCTTGTGCCAAACATCTGATTTGTGTTCTGGGTTAATACTCGGTTGCACAGGGAAATGCATACTTCTCTTTGGTCAGTACTCATAACCATACCAACTGTTAACTATTTAGAATACCATTCTTCATTTAGTAATAGAGTTATTTTCCATTTCCTCGGCCATGCACACTTTCTATACTTCTCTTCACCTTCCAGGAATATTCTTATTTCTCCCTCTTTTTCCACATGGAAAATTAAAATTAATCCTTCAAGATCTTGCACAAATATTACTTGTATGCTTTCCTTCTCCATAGGCAGAATTCCACCCCCCCACACAACCTTTCAATAACATATTGTGCATGTCTCGATCATAGCATTCATTTTATTATATTTCAAACATCACTTACTAACTTGAGAGTTTTAAGTAAAAATTTAAAATTAAAAAAAAATGTCCAACATTTAGTTTGGTATTTGGTATCTGGCAAAAGCTTTAAAAAAACATTTATTGAATTGTTAGATGGATCTAGAATAGTTTCATAAAATGGGATCCAAGTTTGATTTTCAAGTCTGGGTTGAGAATTCAGCTCAGAACGCATTTTAAGATGGACGACTAGCATGTACCTAGAGGCAAGAAGTGTCAGGGTGTTGTGAAACAGCAAGCTTAAGTTTTAAATGGAGTCAGTTTGGGGTAGTAATTTAAGATAAGTGATGGAATCAAGTTGTGGAAGGCTCTGATAACCATATGAAGGAATTTGGACTATATCATATGTATATCAGAGGCCATTAGAACACAGTTCTTTTAGAGTGATATTTTCCAATCTACTTTTCAGAAGAACATCTCTAATAGCACTGTGCTCTATAAATGAAGACTAGAAACCAGCAAGTGGCTGAAATTCAAAAAGAGTCAGATGAAAAAGGCTCTATCTAAATAGATGAGAGTACAGAGGTGAAAATAAAGATGAAATCCATTTGGAAATTAGAATTGGAAAGATTTTACAATTAATAAAGTGTGAGGCAAAAGGGAGAGTGAGATCAACTAAATGTAGAACATTGCAAAATTAGTAACTGAAGAGAATAGAGATGGTACATCATGGGAGCTTTGTAGAATTTATGTTTCATGAATCAAAACAAGATAGAAGATCAAAGATGTTACTACCTATAGACACACACATTTCACACTTAGTGCCCCAATTACAAGGCTTACTTCACATATTTTTTATGAAATTTTCTGCTCATCTTATTTTCAAAGTGTGGTTGCAAAGCTCACTGGAAAATTCAGAAGCAGTGCTGAAAAGCACTACCAATCACTATTGTGTGGACTTGCTAAAAAGAATTCTACTAATATAGACAATCATGTTTCTTTTTTAATGGGGTTGGGAGCAAAATTTCCCTCTCTAACATATTTATTGTTAAAAGAACTTATTTTACATATTGGAAGTTATATTGCTTTTGTATCATTAGTTATACCAAAAACATCATTAACTTAGAATGCAGGAGAACAGAAAATATACTCATTCATTTCACAGAGTATGGCTTGTCTGTGCTGACCAAAATGATAATCACTGATAATCACTATATACGTAGCTAGTAAGCAGTTGAAAGGTAACTAGCCCAAAATGAGATATGTGGTCAGTGTAAAACACACACACATGTGATTTTGAAGACTTGATACAAAAATAAAATAGTATGACTTATCTCATTAATAATTTGTTATGTTCACTATATATTGAAATTATAATACTTTGAATGTGGTGGCTAAATAAAATATATAATCAGGATGGATTCAATTTGTTTCTATTTATTTATTTATTTATTTATTTATTTATTTATTTATTTATTTATTGTAGTACTGGGGATTTGAACTTAGGGGCGTTCTACTTCCAAGCTACACCCCTAGTCCTATTTTTTATTCTTTATTTTGAAACAGGGTTTCACAAAGTTGCGGAGTGCCTCACTAAGTAGCTGAGGCTGGCTGCGAACCCGAATCCTCCGGTCTCAGCCTCCCAAGTACTAGAATTACAAGCGTGCACCACCACACCTGGCTCTTTTTACTTTTTGAATGTGGCTCCTGGAACATTTAGACCCACATATGTGGCTCACACTATATATTTCTATTAGATAGTGCTGGAATGTTTTTCTTATTGAACAACCAGCCAATAGCCATTTATTTAGATCCCAGAAAACAGATGGTTATCTATGTACTAAAGGCCTTGATGTTGATTGGGGAGTAGCAATTGTATAGAATTATGTATTATAGGGCTGGTAACATGTCTATCAATATACAGAAAATTGTTTTTAAAAATAGTTGGAATGTCTGCAAATTTGCTCTGTCTTCCCTTATAAACACTAATTTTGTTCTCTTATACTATTTCCCCAATATCCTATTTGATGATTTATAATGATCCATTAAGTTCTTTGTTTGGTACAAAACAGACAGGAATGTGACTTATAAGTTCCAAGAACCCTTGATTAGTGGAAAAGAATTAGCACATATTCAGATATGAGTGTTAAGGGTGCAGAATTCTAAAATACGTTAATACTTAAGCTTCAAACTATATAACCAAAACACCTTACTCTTTCTCTGAAGAGTCAGAAGATACTTCCCAGAGTCAGACACCTTGGGTCATTCAAAATATTACCTGTCAGTCACATTAAAGAAGGAGGACAAAAAGAGGATGAGAAGGGGGGGGGAGAGATTATTTGCACTTTACAAATATTAGGGTTTAAGATAAAAAGAAATTTACTGTGTATTGATAGCCTTACTGATGTTAGATATTCCTTATCCTTCCACAAGAAACCATGTAAGTATCTGATTGTACAGAATCAACTGTCTTTTTTTTAAGCAAAATGGCATGTAATTATCCAGTATCTTAACATTTTTATTTTTTTTTTGAGCAGGTTACTTTATTTTCTATGCCCTGATTCCTTCAACTTTCCAATGAGGGGAATATTTTTATTTTGTTTTATTTTCATGAGAATAAGAAATAAATGCTTTATTTTTGAAAAAGCTAATGACAATGGAAAGTGCTTCAGTGCAATAATAATAATATGTGAACGGGATTATGAATAGCAAAAACAATGTAATACAGAAGATGCAAAGCACTCTTTGCAAATGGCAACTCATTTTAGAAGAGTTTGTGACTAGATTAGAGTAATGCCAATGGAAATAAATATGTAGCTGAGACCGTTCCTGAGTACTCAGGAAGTATTTACCAAGATAACAAATGCAGTTTAGCTTTGCAGTTGCCAATTAATAACCTAAGAAGGAGCATCTCTTATTTAAAAAGAGCTGCCTCCATTGAGGGTGAGTTATGTTCGGTTTCCCGAGTGCCAGTCCGGATGTGTTTTTATGTTTTGATTACTAAAAAGCATTTTATTTCCTTTTTAAAAAGAAAATTTGCATCAGTTGCTGAATAGCTCACATCATGGACTAAAATGCTCTAAAAGTATGCACAAACAAAGCAAAAGCAGGAAAATGGCTAAATCTTCAAGTGAGTACTATGAATTGAATTATTCAAGCCTAGACTGCATATTCAAATATGAGTTATACATTTTGACAAAATACTTTTAACATTTCTGTTTGCTGTGAATAAGTATTAATAATACACAGATTGTTCCTAGGGTTCATGCTGTATTCTAGCTGCAAAATATGCCAAATGTACCACTTCTTTTTCTCTGCAATAAGAACTGTGTATATTTTTGCATCTACATTAAAATATGTGCTGCTAACCCCAACACCTAGTCAGCCTCTAAAGAAAACACTGTGGAAACTGGTTGTTTTAATATAACTTAACATAATTAAGGTATCAATGACACTTAAAACATTTTGGTTTCTAGTTAAAACTTTAATACAAAAGTAGATAAACCATTTTAAAAAAAGAAGAACAACAACAAAGAAAAGCACCTTACTCACTGAAGTAAAGACACACGAAGTTCTGTCTGCTAGGCCAAGCCATCTCCCTGGATTAAGATAGTAGACAGGTTTCCACATAAGAAACTGGTGATGGCTAAAATAGCTCAGGGATGTGCAGCCGTCTTCAGCTTCCAGCCCATCCATTTATTTTTAGCTGAATGTTCAGTCATTGATTGAATAATTATTTATTGAGTTCCTATTATAGACCAGGCCTGAGCAAAATAGACATGATCACAGGTTTCAGAGCACTTAGAAACTACTAGGGTTGGGAGGGGGAGTTGACAAATAATGGTTAGCCGATTATGCACATAAACTTGGCAGCAGGAAGTAGTGGTTTGGCACACATGCTCTGGACCCAGACATGGCTTTGAGTCCTGGCTCCACCACTTGCTAGCTGTGGAGTCTTGGGCAAGTTACTTAATGTTGATGTGCCTCAGCACATCAGCTGTGTTTTAGAGTAAGAACATAGATCAATCTAGCATGCAATATAAGCTATATGTTTGCTATTACCATTCTTTTTTCTTAAACTATCTTTAGGAATATGGGGGTATAGAACAACACCAGGTCCAGGTGACCTTACCTGCAGCTGGGAGTGGGGAGTTGGAGAACACTTTCCCAGGGAAAGGACATTTGAATCAGGACCTGAAGAATGGGTAGAATTTCAGTGGACCAAGGAGACTGGAAGAGGAGAAGAATTGAAGTTGTTAAAGAACTTTCTAAGCAGAGGGTATAACATGTGCAAAGATCCTGAGGCAGGAGGGAACTTGGCACCTTCAGGCCCCCAAAGCAGCCCAGGGTATCTGGAGGGAGGGAAGGAGAAGTAGAACTACAAGAGAAGAGACTAATGATCTTTCCTTATAGTGGAGATTTGAGTTTGTTTATATATAGTTTGGCTTTCCCATCTTAATCCCTCTCAGTCAAGGTGGGGAAGGGAAGGGCATTTTCCATGTCTTCTCTGCTCAGCCTTGCAAATGAAAATTATTCATAAGTGGCTCTACATATATAACCAAAATGAAACATTCTGTCTAAATATTAGATATAAATTAAATAGCCTCTTGATGTTCAACATCTTTTTGTGTGCATTATAATCTTCTATTTGTGTTTATGTTCCATAGCCAAAGTGCTGCAACTAGCTGGAAATATTTTTTTATAATACTCGATACAAAAGAGGTGGGGTGGATGAGTACTAATTAAACCTAAGTAGTAAGAGACTTAAGGCAAAAGAAATTTCTATATCTCTCCTAATGGGATGAATGTCATGTTCCAATTCCTACTTTATGTAAAATCCATTATACAATATGTAAAATAATTCTCCAAATCTTGATTTCCTCAATTGAAAATGACCCTGAGCATAAACTATAAGAAAAAGAAGGTTTGAATTTCTTGATCTTTGGCACTCTTTTGTTCTCTCAGTACGTGGTGTCTTAAATCAGCAGAATAATTTAGGAATGGTAGATATTGAAACAACTAATTTTTCTTTTCTGTAATCTGCATAGACTTCAAAATGCCTACAAAGCACAAAGTGCCAGTTCATATAATTTGTTGGCAAGGATAAAAAGAAGAAAGGAAATTATTTCCTAAGCGTGTGAATCAGCCCAGCTTTAACAGATATTTTTCTGTCATGTGCAGCCTGAGGGCTTATGCCTATCTGAGCTTTATTTGACAATTACCACTTGCCAGCATAATTAAATGATAATTTATAAATACTACGAAAGCATAATGGGGAAGAGCAAATAGGTGCTTATCAGGGCATTGAATAAAGTTGATCTGCTTCAGTGACAATTTTCAACCTTTATCTTGGTTGTTAACTGGTCTCACTTTTTGTGCGTGTTTTGTTTAGGTTTGGTATTTGTTAGGGTGTTATTATCTACCTTATATATACCTTTTTCCCGCCATACCAAATTCTAGAATTTCCTTTGGCATTTTTGCAGCCAGTGTATTTATGAAATATTGCTTATATTTAAATTCATGATATAAATTTAGTACCTGGAATTGCACACATTACATGACTAAATAAATTAGTCATTTTTGTTTGTCTCCTCTCCTTTTTTTTCAGTGAATAAGTTCTTTTTTGTGTTGTTGTGTGTGCTATTTTCTTTTAATCGGTTTTTTAATCACCTGGCTTTGCAGTTAATTACATTCCATAGAGTTTCTTCATCTATTGCCTAGAATGCTGGCAGATTTTTTTGAAGTAAGCGAGAAAGCCCACATGTAAGCTGTAGACTCCGGTGAGGAGAGCTTCCTAATCTTGCAGTGATAAGAATGATACTTTATATGCAGCATGGGCATTTTGCTATATTCCTACTGAATATAGAAATTACCAAAAGAAAGAATTCTGTAGAATAGATGGTGTTTGTCCTATCACTGTCTCTTCTCGAGTTTCTTTACCTATCATAAATATTAGGGCAATCTCTGCGGAAGCTGTTGTTAGGCCAGGGACAGAAACACGGATTTGTCCTGGGTAACCCAGATAAAGCAGTGCAAGAGTAATGTCTTGTTGGATGGAAACAAATAAGCAGAATGACAAAAAAGAAAAAAAAATCCATCCCATGCCTTTCAAAAAGCAGGTTTGAGGAAGGCAAATCGGTGGAGAAAACAAGACACATTAGTGGGTCTCTCTCTCTCTCTCTCTCTCTCTCTGTCTCTCTCTCTCTCTCTCTCTCTCTCTCTCTCTCTCTATTAAATAATGTTAGTGTCTCCTGATTAGGGTTGTGGCGGTTTGAGTGAAGAGTGTGGGAATGGCTGATCAGGAGAATAAAAAAATAAAGGGCTTTGGTGTTTAAAATCGTCAGTTCCACAAATTATTCAGCATTTTGTCCTTATAAATAGCAATTATTTGCCTTTTTCAGAGCTGAAAAATTATCTTTCATATTCAAATATTTAAATATACAGTGCCGTCACTGGGGCAAAAAAAAGAAAAAATCCTAATGTCAGAACAGATTTTTATACAAGGAATAATTTGAAAGTGGTGGATTAGTTTCCACCTTTTGAAACACAGTGCTTTCTGTAATCTTCAAACATTATTTAGGATAATGGAAACCATCATCCTGGTTCTCAAATGTTAGCACTTCCATTAGAATTTGTACTACCTCTTATTTTTTATATTAAAATACAAGGCTTAAAAGGTATTATCTTACTAAAGGGGGGCAATTGTAGAGATGATTTGATTGAATAAAGGGAAAAGCTGTACAGGCCTTTTAAGATCAAGGATGTATTGATGGAAAGCT
Organism: Graphiurus murinus; assembly: GCA_004027655.1. Classification (NCBI taxonomy): domain Eukaryota; kingdom Metazoa; phylum Chordata; class Mammalia; order Rodentia; family Gliridae; genus Graphiurus; species Graphiurus murinus. The sequence goes on from PVLC010000494.1 coordinate 120,406, forward strand.
ATCATTAGAGACAATTAATGTTCTCCAAGGGAAGAAATTGATTATGGACAAAGATGGACCCTAAGGAGCAGATATGTCTTAATGCTCTAAGGCCTTAAGGATTATACATTTCATTCACAGCATCTGTGTTTTAACCCTTTGTAGTGACTAGAATACTAGTTTATTGCAGAATGGCATGAATTAATTTTTAAAACAGAGAGTGTGCCTTGTAAAGGATGTTTATAGTGATTGACACTTGACTCTTTAAACAAAATAATTAAATTCATGGTATCCTTTCTCTATTTTGCCCTTTAGAGTAGATCTAGATGTAGATTTATAGAAGAATGAAATTAAATAGTGATGGCTGGTCCTCAGCCTCATAGAAGTGTGGTAATGCCCAATAATTATGGTTAAAGACATGCTTTCATAAGGAGCCACTGAACTTCAGCTGCATTTATGTTTTCAAATAACATATCCCTTTAACTTTGCTTGTCCTTCCTATAGATCTTGTACAAAGCATTCATCATGTTGTTAGCCAGTCTCTAGCAGCCGTGGATCACAATTGGCTACTTAATAAGGTGGCAACCCTACTGGGAACATTTCACGTAATTATTCTTAGTAGAAAGAAGATTGTTATGGCTTTTTTTTTTTTTTTTTTTTTTTTACTTTTTGAGCTTGGCAAAATTCCAGGTGATTTACTTTGGGCTCCTAAAAACCTGTTATATATCATTGGTAAATTACACGTCATGTATGGTCTGTATTCTTACTTCCCGTAGTGTACAGTGCAGGCCAGTAGAATGAGTTTAATTGTACAGTCAGCCTCCTCTCATTGGAGCTGGCCCTAGAACAACTGGGTGATGCAAACTGATTTTTGGCTACAGGTTTCGGAGAGTGTTGATGGGAGCGTGAAAGTGCTTTTGGAAGTCATTCTCTCTCGGGACTTCACTGAGCACTCTGATGATGTAGTATGATGACTGTTAAAGAACAGGAGAAACTCACATGGAGAAATAGCAAATAGCTGATCCAGAGAGCTTTGCAATTTTAAGTATCAGCTGAGGGATGGGAGTTTAGACCCTATGCCTTAAGTTGGGCTTACAAGACCAAGAAATAACTATCATTAATTAGCCCAGATCATTAAAGCAGTTTGCTGTCTTGGTTCTTGTGGACATTAGACCATTAGACCTAAATGCATGTCATTTACCACCACTGAATGAGTTTTTCAGAAAATTTCAAGTTATTTAGAAATAATTATTTAAAGGAAACAGTGGGTAAATGATCATGATACATTATGTTATGGTCCTACCGGACTATGAGTTCAACTCTCCCTGCCGATATTGCCTGCTAGTGTCTCTCAGAACAGAACACTAGCATCAACTCAAGTGCACATACTTTGGTTAGTAGGCAAGTGGCTTTTTCTGAAAGACAGGCATCTTCCTGTATGAAAAGATGGTTTCCTATATGTTTCCTCTTAAAAGAAAAATAAAGCAAAGAATATTCAAATATCAAAATCAAAGACAGATTATGGTTAATTTTCCATTTAATTTTGAGAAATTAGGAAGGACATAGTGGTGGTCTATAGTTTTCATTGGCTACATTGCTGTTGAGAGGAGGCATAGGGACAGAACTTTAGATAGGGAACGTTGTTTGTGAAAAGAACGAGTTTGGAGGGACAGTTACCAAATACAAATGCCAACTCACTAAATTCCTCTGAGGTTGTGAACCTGGGTGTCTGGGGAGATGGTGATGCCATTTAAAGAATACAATAAAATAAGGAAGAAGAACCAGTTGGAGGAGGCATACTGCTTTTGGTCAATTCCAGACAGAGATGCCCAGCAGGCAATTGCAAGTAAGAATCTGGAGTTTAGGAGAGAGGTCAAAATTTAGAATACTGGTTTGGAGATATAAAACAGAATTCTTAAAAAGTAAGTGAAAAAAACAGGATAGTGCTGTAACTCATAAACTATGAAAAGAGAGAGAGAGAGAGAGAGAGAGAGAGAGAGAGAGAGAGAGAGAGAGAGAGAGAGAGACACCTTTAATGGCCCAGGATAATCAAAGAGAATGAAAATCTAAGAAGAGGCCACTGGGCTTGTTCACTGATAGGAGGCTAGGAAGTCAGATCTTCTTGGTTTTAAATCCCAATTCTGCAATTACTGAGGGAACTGTATAACCATGAGGAAATTACCTCATCTCTCTGGGCCTAAACTGATTCATTTATATTTTAAGAATACCTCAAAATACCTATTAAATTTGTTTGAGATATTAAATAAGTATTAAAATATCTAGTTTACCAGGTTCTTGCGGAATGTGGGGGCCATAATCAGATAACTTGGGTCAAGACATGAATGAGGAGTCAGGAAGTAGAGGATTATAGTCTACCATTTGGAGGTAAAGAGGTGAAAGGTTGAGTGTCTTATGGAGGAGACAGAAATTTAAACACTGAAATTATAAAGCACCAGCCATATATTCTGTACCCTTTATGTAAAATAATTTATTTACTCTTCACAACAACCCTGAGGCAGTGATATCAAGGGACACAAATGAGATAGAGAAGGGAGTAAATTCTCCTTAAGTACATATCTAATAAGTGGCTGGGCAGAGATTAGAACCAAGGAGTGACTGGCTCATGTGCCTCCTCGCTGCTTCACAGGTCAGTGGACAGAGATGCAGAAAAATTGAACACATTGCTTAAAGTAAGAAACAGAGCCATGATCTCAACCCATGTCCGTATGATTCTCAACTATCTGCTTAATATCCTTTCTAATTTCTGACTATAAGATGTTAGAGAGGAAACAGTTTGCACTAATCAAAATACTGGACCTAATGGCTTTTAGTGACCTATGGTTTCTTTAGCCAAACCATGTTGGAAGGATTTCATTTAGGCTGTTCAGAACCAGGAGTTCAGACTCTGGGAGATGTATAGTCTACCTCAGCAAAGTTTGTGAAATGAACCCTAATAAGACCTCATAAAACTTGCATGTTGCACACAGAGGACAAGGGAGGATGAATGAGAAGGAGCTTTCCTGCTCTTAGGGACTTGCTACAATATAGTCTCAGATCATCAGAAAGTAGTTGTTCACAGTGTACGGGAGCACCACCTAAGAAATAAAACAGTGAAATTGACCTGGGTCTGGAAAAAGTAGACTTCCGTGTTTGTGCTGGCACAGAATTTAGCACAACCATACCTGTCCTTGTTTAAACGCAACGACCGATTGCTACAGAAATGATTTCCAGCATGTGTTCTCTGGACCAGCGACATCAGCATTACCTGGGAATTTAATAGAAATGCATATTCTGTGCCCCACGCCAGAACTGCTGGCTCATAAACTCTGAGTGTGGAACCTGGCAATCCGTGCTTTAACAAGACCTCCACTTGAGACTTTCGTGCATATTGAAGTCTGAGAACTACTGTCTGCATGTAATTTGGCTTTCAAGGATAGCCATGTGCCACACAACATTTCCGTCAACTACAGACCACATTAGATTATAATGAAGCTGAAAAATTCTTGTCTTGTGCTGTGGTGGCTGCCTTCACATCCTCAGGCAACACATTTTCTCACGTGTTCATATTGAAGTTGGTGTAAACAAACCTACTGTGCTATCTTATTACAGTCTAGCACACACAACTATACAAGTACATATCCATAGTACTTGATAATGATAATAAACAACTATGCTCCTGATTTATGTATTTAATTCATTCAACAAATATTTGTTGTACCTCTACTTTGTGCTAGGCTCTGTACTAAATGTGAACAAGTTGGATGTACATTCTTGATCTCATGGGGCTTGAATTTTAGTCAGAGAAGCAATAAGTAACGTAACAACAATCAAACAAAGATGACATGGGAGAATGACAACTGCCTCCAAGTACATAAGACAGATGGGTTGCTCAAGACAGGCCTTCAAAGAGGAGCCATCCTGGTCTCAGCTTGTTTATCTGAAGATCTAGGGGAAGAAGAAGCAGAAGCTCAGAATGTGGGCTGAGTGTGACCTGTTGCCTGAATTTCTAAGAGGAGTGGGGATGATAGGTAGAGAGATTGATGCTCTGTTGATTGTGATATTCCATCACATTTTGGGAGTATTTCTAAGCTCTTTCTTATCAGCTATCTGGGAATCTCATCATACTCACTTCAAAATCGTCATTAATCACTCCATCATTGGTCCCTAGAGAAGGAATAGAAAACTGTTATAGAATTCCCTAATGGCCAATAAAAAGAGATTATTTCTGAAATTCATAGGGATAAAATTACAATGTTCTTCTAACTATTTAGCTATGAAGGAGTGATCTTATACACAGAAAGTAACAAGAGTATCAAAGAATTGTATTCTACTTAAATAATGTTTTTACAACTTTGAAGTTTGTATAGCATCATAGATTCATCTTGCAGAGTTCATATAATTTTACAGAAAGCATAAATGCATTATTAAAAGGAGCAAAAGAAATTTGAAAAGAGTCAAGAAAACAAAACAAGACTCAAGGAAAGAATAAATAGGCTTTCTGGGGGAGAAAAGTAAGCTCAAGTGTTTTTAACATTAAGTTATAAATTTATTTTATGACTGCTATTTACATAGATAATAATTTTAAGAGTTTACTTTTTCTACACATGCTATATTCAAAACTACCTAAATGGCAGGGGAAAAATAAATCAGAAGAAATCTTTGGGCAGAGGCAGCTTTCACCTGTATTATTTTTTTTCAAGCTGTGAGCACTCCTTAATTACGAGTTAAAAAAAAAAAAAACACTTAAGATTGGTAACATATGTTGTTGTCAGCATGTATTTAGCACCTGCAGAAATGAACATGAAAAATGTGACAGCACATAGGTGGAACACCCACTGCGTTGACTGTGAACACTGTCAACAAATTTTACTTTGTTAATTTTTTCTTATTAAAAAAATCCAAGAAAAGAATTTAATAGTGCAGGTGTTCAGAGCATCGCAGTAAGATGATATAATGAAGGGGGGCGGGGTTATAAACCTTTAGTGTGAGAGCCAGGGTCTGGATCTATGAATCTTTAAGCCTTGCCTGTCACATACTTCTCCCTAGTTTTCTTTCAGGAAAAAAAAAAAAGAAGAAGAAAGGAAAAAAAAAAAGCCTCTCTGTATGTTTGACTTGGCTGACTGGGTTGTCCTGAGAAGCTTTTTCTCTCCCAGTAAGGGTAGACAGCCTCCCTGGTTCACTCCCTGTAGATCAGTCACAGGACCAGACAGTCAGCACCTAACACTACTTTCTGTATAGGGTGTGGTTGGAGACACCCCTCTTGTGCCTATTTGCTAATAATGGAGCGTTGTCGAGCTGAGTAAGAAGACTCTTACCAGCTCCTTCCATTGAAAAAATTCTATGAGTACAGGTCCTGTCTTCAGGACCCTGTGGTTACTCTTATCTTGAAGGAGAGGCCATTGCATTTAGCCAATGGCCTTTCTCACAGTAGGACACTAAGCAGAGAGCAGGCCTTTGGGAAACAGGGCTGGGAAATGATGCTGCAGTGGCCATGTCCTCTTCTCTGACCTCACTGGTTCTTCCACTGCAGAATGAGAATCATGCAGGCTGCTTTCCAGGATCTCCCATCATTGCTTTTTGTTTGTTTGTTTGTTTCCTAATTCCTATAAGCATGAGTGAGCAACGCTTTTTATCTAAAGAGCACTCCCCAATTGAATTTGCCAAAATAAAAAATAAGCACTGAGCTGGGTGTGGTGCCACATACTTGTAGTTAGTTCCAGCTACTCAGAAAGCTGACACAAGAGAATCCCTTGAGCCCAGGAGATTGAGAGAAACCTGGGCAACATTGTGAGACCTCATCTCAATACAAAAATAAGTAAATAAATAAGTAAATGCTGGTAGGTGTGTTGATTTCTTTTTGTATTTTCCTCCCTCCCTCCCTCCCTCCCTCCCTCCCTCCCTCCCTTCCTTCCTTCCTTCCTTCCTCCCTCCCTCCCTCCCTCCGTCCTTCCTTCCTGCCTTCTTTCTCCTTCTTCCTTCTTTCCCTCGCTCCTTTTTTCCCTCTCTCCCTCCCATCAATACTTGGAGTTGAACCCAAGAGCACTCTATCACTGAGCTACACCACAGCCTTTTTCAGATTTGATTTTGAGACAGTGTCTAACTAAGTTGCCCAGGCTGGTCTCAAACTTGCAATCCTCCTGCCTCAGCCTCCCAGAGGCTCTGGGATTACAGTATGTGCCACCATGCCCTGCTGAGGTGTGTTAATTTCTACTTTGGATGTTTTAAATCAAGTTGTTTTTACAGTAGCTTCTCCATTTTCATGCCACTTACACTCATTGGAGGGGTGACTACTATTAATCCTCTTTCTAGCTGATTATATATAAAAATAAAAAATTATAATCTAAAGTATTCTAGTGATGCAAAATAATTTACATTAAGTTCACAATAAAAGCACATTAAATAAATAAATAAAGTTTAAGTTCAGCCAGGTCCCTGCTTCTCCCCAAACCTGGATGAGGCCTCTTGATTAAGTCAGGGATCCGGCTGCATGGTATGGAAGCCATTTGTACTTCTCACAGCTGAGAGAAGACCCTGGAAATGGCACATTTTACACCTCTGAGACCCGGGAGCTAGAAAGCACTTCACTCCAGTCCCTCTGGGATGAAGAATCTGTTTGCAGTAATCATTGGCAATGTTGACAGAATGTTCAAAACCATCTGCTCAAGGGCAAATGTTAACTCTATCAAATCCTAATATTTTAAGCACACTGATCCCTAGGCCCAGGAGACCTCCTGATGGAGCTCTCCTTGGGCTGCATGTCAGCCTGCCATCAATTATTATCCTACTACAGAAAGCCTGATACGCCAGCCAGAACTCCACAAGGAGAGGCTATTAGAATGAGAAATGCAGCAACTGAATGCATTTCATTCAATTCTAGTTAGTTATGACGGATCTAAGGCTGTTGGATTTGTACAAGACTGTCTCTATAATATGCACAATTTTTTTCCTTTAAATTAATTGTTTGTAGCCGGGTATGGTGACACATGCCTGTAAAATCCCAGTAGTTGGGAGGCTAAGACAAGAGGATTGCAGGTCAAGGACAGCCTCAGCAACATTGTGAGACTCTCAACAACCTAGAGAGACTCTGTTTCAAAAAAAAAAGAAGAAGCCGGGTGTGGTGGCGCACGCTTGTAATCCCAGCATTCGGGAGGCTGAGACCGGAGGATCCGGGTTCGCGGCCACCCTCAGCTACCTAGTGAGGCACTCCGCAACTTAGTGAGACTCGGTTTCAAAATAAAGAATAAAAAATGGGGCTGGGGGTATACCTCGGAGGTAGAATGCCCCTGAGTTCAATCCCCAGTACCGCAAAAAAAAAAAAAAAAGAAGAAGAACAACAACAAAAAAGAACTGGGGATGTAGCTTGGAGATAGAATGCCCTGGGTTCAATCCCCAGTACTACCAAAAAATAAAGTAAAATAAAACTAATTCATTAGTTGCTTATAAATGGACTTCTTGGCTTGTTAGGCTAGAATGCATACCATCTTCAGTATGGATTTGAATAAGTTCATGCATATCTACTGTGTATATATAATTATATACAAATATGAACACAACCAGGAATGTATCCCCAGATTAAAATCTTTTACCAGAATTACTTACTAAAACATAAAATTCAGTTGGTAGATGCTTGATACATTACTCTGATCCTAATAGCTAGTTGTTAAGTTGTTTAAACTGGTCAGAATACTTATTTACTTATCATTATATATTTTGCTAGCACAATCGCTCTGAAAGGTTTCATAATTAAAAACATATAGAACAATTAGAGAAATGGCACATGATGGTAAAAACATTATAAAGCCTAATGAGCTAAAAACAATGTGTTTTGAAAGGAAGCCAGTAGAAACAATCAAGGACAAGTTCAAACCATTTCCACCAGTGAGAACTTTGTTAGAAAGGAAGTGCATCAGCCTGAGCATCCTTGTTAGAGGCTGTTCAGTAAAACTGGTGTTATCTGCCATAAAGGCTTGGACAATTTAAGGGAAATACTGAGATGAAACCAAATACTAAGTGAAAGTTTTCATCCATAAACCCCCAAAAGTTCAAATACAAATTTTTAATTTCTAATTTTTTTTCTATTTGTGTGTGTGTGAATTTCATCCTATGCCACTTACTATTCCAGGCCATTGTAAGGTGCTCAATAAATAATATTTGTTGAGTAAATTAATATAGCATTTGCTCTGCTATGGCATTAATATTACCTGGATCTATGTCCCAGATATACAGGAAAGTAATTGGGGGAATTCTGTGGTTACAGTTACGACTATCACCATCAATGTCAGCCTCAGGTCACTGGGGTATGTGCTGCTGTATAGCAGGCACTTGTAACACATTTTCTCATTAATGAAATACATCAGATACACGAAGTAACTTTCATTATTATTATAAGCCTCATTTCAGAGTTGAAGAAACCAAGGTTTAGAGATCTATATGGCTTGGTCAAAGTCACGCAGAGAGGAAGTAGTGAAGCCCAGACTGTAGCCTGGGCAGAAGGCTCATCCACTCAGCCCAATGCTGAACCAGTGCTAAAACAGAACTATTTAATATTTACAAAGCTCTTGAGACCTAAAGAGTATAGATGGGGCTACATGTTTTCTTCTAGAGTCCCAGTGGATGTCATTCACACATTTATTAGTTAGATACTTATTGAGGGCCAAACCTTGTGCTAACTAAAGGGAATATGGAGATTGTCTTCAGAGCCCAGAGCAGTGGCTGTTTACTTTTTATTTTTTATAATAATTGGTGCATTGTAATCATACATCTTTGTTAGGTACAGGCTGATAAAGGCATATATGCACACATTTCTCATTTAACCCCTTCCCCAATTCCGACCCTGCTCCCTCGCCCTCCCTCCTTCTCAAGTTCAGTTTAGTAATTGACCTTGACGTATTTGTGAAAGTACATCGTGTGCATTAGGGTGTCCCCCCTACGTCCCAACCCCATCCATACCCTTCAGTTAAGTCAACTTCTTTGCTTATCTAGGGTTTCTCCTTTTTCATCTGGAGACCCTCTTATGCCCCATCTTCTCCCTAGCATCCGCATATTAGGGAGAACATATGCTTCTTTACTCTTTGTGACTGGCTAATCTCACTTAACATAATGTTTTTCCAGTTGCATCCATTTCCCTGCAAATAACATGATTTTGTTCTTCTTTATGGCTGAGTAAAATTCCATCATGTACATATCTCCCATAGTTTTGTAATTCATCTGTCGATGGACATCTTGGCTGTTTCCATAGTTTGACAATTGTGAATTGTGCAGCTATAAACATAGATACACATGAGTTGGTCTGATAGTTTGGTTTCCATTCTTTTGGTAGATACTCAGAAGTGGTATTGCTGGATCATACGGTAGATTCATTCCCATTTGTCTGAGGATCCTCCATACTGTTTTCCAAAGTGGTTGCACTAATTTGCAATCCTGGCTGTTTACTTTTGACAGTGGCATATTCTTTTGAAAATCTGGAGAAAGACAGAAAATGCCATTTAAGAAAAATGTACAAGTGCACAATTTTGCATGCATTTGTGAGGGGTTTTTTTTTGGGGGGGGGTGCTGGGAACTATAGGTTTAGAACTTCTAAAAGAGGCAGTAATGAAACATAGAAAAACCTATGTAGACATTTAACAAAAATCCTGAAGTAGTTCAAAGGGAGGATTTAGTAACCACTTAGATGAGTCGGGAAAATGAATGGTGGGGGTTTAGTGCATTAAATAATTAAATTGAAACCTCCCATCTCACCAGCACCTAGGAGCTCTACATTTCAATTGCTCCATCAAAAGATGACCTTCAAGACAGTTTCTGAGCCTGATTTTCATGAGCTGATGTGTTATTTCTATAATTTTGTATTTATTTGTCTATCATTCAGACACATCATGTGTTGCTTCTCAGCATCTAACCATTAAATGTTTTCTTGGTAGTGTTACTAGTTCTCATTTTAGCTCTGATTGTGTGTTTGTGCCTTCCTGTGTATATTTGTGTATGGATGGAGTGGGGGGGAGATTTAGTAAACACATAAACACATGCAAAAAAACCCTCCTAATTTGGAGTCCTGGCTAATAGAAGGTCTTAGATCATCTGGGCCTTTTAGATCAGTTACTTAAGGTTTCAGAGCTTCAGTTTCACCATCTAGACTATAGTACCTATTTCTCAGCATTATTATAAAGATTAAGATAATGTGAAAAAATATCAGTGCTTTAATCAAGCACATTTTAAATTCATAATAATTAATTCATTTCCATCTCTGTTGTTTTTCTCAACTTGTTTTTTAACATTTACATGTATGTATGTATGTATATGTATATATACACATATATATTTTATGTATGTATGTATGTGTATATATACATATATGCATATATGTATATATAATTTATAAAAGGGAAAAAACAATATTAGTAGCCTTGGTCCATAGTGAAGAAAAGGTAAAAAATGGCTTATTTGCATAAGACTCCTTGGAGAAAGGCTCCTTGAAAAAAATTAACTTGTATTTCTGTTTGGATATGTGCTATTCATGTTAATATTACTTGAGAAAAGGCTACCAAAATACCCTGTAATTAAAATAAAGAGGCTGGCATAATCGTTTGCTACTGAAAGATTTTTAAAAAGATGACTTTATTTTTTTTATTATTTTTGTGTGCATCTTGAGGACCAGACTTTTTGGGTCCTACTGAAATATGTAAAGAATTCTGTAGTGGAGTCCTCTCCTTTAATATGCTACCACGTATTCCTTCAAACACCTATGTGGTGGTGAAAATGAAGCACTGTCCTAGGTGCTGAAGGGTCTGTCTAGAGTAGAAGAGCTAGAGAATGAAGATAAGACTAAATAACCATAAATAAAGAATAAAAAACAGGGGTGGGGGTGTAGCTCAGAGGTAGAATGCCCCTGGGTTCCATCCCCAGTACCACACACACAAAAAAACCCATAAATAATAATTCTGATACGTGTGTGTATACAAGCAACGATTGTTCTAAAGAATATTGTGTATCGTTGACAATGGGATTTAGAAATTATATGCAGTCATGCCCTAAAATTATACCTTTAAAAATTAAAAAAGATAATAAGTATGAAATATGTATTAATTGCCAGTAGACTATAAAGCCCTATATTAATGCAGAGGACTATCAATGTCTCAATTTCCAGGGTTATCCCCAGAAATAAAATGAGGACTTCTATAAGGTGTGAGTATTTTTGTTCTTTGCTTAGTAACAACATTAATAATAAAGATATTTACTTTGTTTTTATAAACAGTGGCTTCTAAAAGTACAAAGCATTTGTCTTTTCCCAGATGGCTGGTTTTTAGTGAGAGGTCTCTGAGAGCTGTGAATTTGTTATTCACTCTTATTTCCTCAATGTGTTCCCATCTCTGTTGGCCAGGATTTCTCTTTCAAGAGTCCTGACTCTTGGTCATTTGGATTTCCTTGAATGACAGGAAGCTAGAAATAGCATTCACCTACAGGGGGATGCAGGAAGCAGAGCAATCCCTGAAGTTCAGAGAGAAGGAGAATACTGGGCTTTCCCTGGCATTTTTTTCATGGCATAGCTTAATAGATATTAATGGCTTTAGCCTTTGGGAAATGAGGATATAATAAGAGGATGGCCAGCAGGGTTATGTATCTTGGGTGGGCCTTGATCACAGAGGCCATGAATGTCCAAACATGGCAAATGGAAGTTAAAATGTGTGTTCATTTTTCTCCAGGCTGTTAGGGAAAAGAGGAAATGACTAAAGTCCCTTTGGGAATAAGTGTCTTCCTGGCTCTGTGCAGACATTTAGGGCATACTGCAAGCTGTGAGCTTCTCTGAGCAAGCCTTGTATCTTGCTTTTGACTCTCCGAGCCCCTTCCCTCTGTTGCTCCATTCTTCCAGCTGCTTCTGTGAACTCTCCTCTGTCGTGTCTCATCCCCCAGGGCTGCTCAAATGTGATTCCCCCAGCCTCCCTTCCTCTCCAGCTGCATCTGTTCACCTCCCCTGCTGATCGATCCACTTCTTTAGCTCAAGGACAGTGAGAGGAAATGATTCCAGCAGCTAAACAGCTTTTATGCAGAGAGAATATTTAAATATTCTCAGTTTGCATGATTCTCCTTCACCTCATGCTATGATCAGAGGTTAATGGTGACAGTTTGGGGCTTCTTTCTGTTGGTAGAAACCGGAAGACTTTCAGAAATGAAGGCCTAGATTTTGCAACACCCCTCCCCCCCAAAACCATAAATTTTCATACAGGAGAGTGGAAATTTTTTCTTCATAAAATAGTTTTTTTTTTTTTTTGGTAGCAGTCCCATGTTTCATTTCCTCCTTGCTCTGGATAAGGGCCCAGCCAAGTTAGAAGATGTTATTACTATTTATTATTTCTAGTAGTTAGAATTTTTAATGGGCATTATATTTTAGATTTTATAGCACTAAAATTATTTTATATATAAGATATATTTTATAGTGCTATTTAATGAATATTTGCTTTTTTGAAGTCAGTTTGTACAAATTTAAGCTGTCGAACACTGTGCAAAATCACCTGCCAAGCAAGCTTATTATAAAGTATCTAACCTCATACATAGTAACCCATATATATATAAATGTGTGTGTCTGTATATATATAGATATATGCATATGTACAAACATACTTGTATATACATCTTCCATGAATCTGTCCAATATACATATTTATCTTTTAACTATATAGTGTTGCCTTATGTTGCTATACCAATTTACTTATCTATTTCCTTATTCTTAGACATTTACCTTATTTCTATTTTTCTTTGTTTACTTTCCTCCTCTTCCTTCCCTGCTTCCTTCCTTCTTCTCTTTCTCTTTTTTCATTTTGAAATTTACTTCCTACTTTTATACCTTTCTTTTTTCATCTCTTTTTCCTTCTTGCATATCTTTAAGAGGTAATGAGAACATTTTTGCGTCCATTTTTCTTTATTTCTTTGAAGTGCTCTATTATCTAATCTTCCCAAATGAAACTCCAAGGTTCAGGATCTGAACAATGCTTGTCTAGCTTCTTTTCTCCAAAGTTGAACTGCATTTTCACAGTAGTATACATGCTTGTATATGCCAAGTTCCCCACAGTACTGCCGACATTGAGTTTTCTTATTTTTTTGCATGTTCAGTAAATTTTTAATGGTACTTTTAAAAGGCCTTTTGTTCTGTTAGCAAGGCTATAATTTTTCCATTTGATAATTTCATATTTAAACTTTCTTATATGTAAACTGTCTATCTTCTTATGCTGCTTATGCAGTAAAATCTGTGTAATGACATAATATATTCTTTTCAAAGTATTACATATTTTGAGTAGTAACCCAGCCAGTGAATATTAGCTGAGTGACTATTTTTTGCTAGGCATTTTTCTAGAAATAATAGGGAGGAAAAGATACAGTGATAAAGGACAGGGTCCCTGGCTTCAAGGCATTTTGAGAAGTTTGTCCAGTAAAAGGTGATTTGGTATACAATTGAAGTATATTGTAACAACAAGTGTAATGGAAATATGTACAAAGTTCAGTAAAGCCATCCTGGAAGTGAAATAATTCATCAGACTATGGATTAAAGAAAACTTTTTATCATGGAAGATCATAAAGGAAAATTTTACCAGTTGTATTTGTCTCATTATTTTTTTTTCTGATTCTTGTGAATCTTTGTTTTTGTTGTTGTTGTTGTTGTTTTTTGTTTGTTTGTTTGTTTGTTTGTTGTCTTTTTTACCAATGCAACTCCATTACTTTTATTTTACCACAGGCTTCTACGACTCTGTGCTATATAATAACACATGTATATGTGACACTGCATCTAGGTACATATTATTATGGTGTGCTTCATAGGACTCAAAGTGCAAAAAGAATATGTGATTTTTAAGGGGACAATGTCATCCATGCTTTAGTTTGGGTATCCAGTTAGTGATCATACAGGGTTAAGTTTGAGGTTGAGCTTTTCATGCCCAACCATCACAAATCTTAAATTCTTCTGCCAGGAAGTCTATGGAATGACCTCATGAGAAAGAGAGTGTGTCCTAGGAAGAGTGGACCCTGAAATGTTCCTTTCCTTTCTCCTGAGAATTCATCAGATTGTACAAACTCTGACCTTTCTGGTATCAAGATCTTAGGCTCTTTCTAAATGAAGGTAATGCAGAAAGGTCCTGGGTGATGGAGAACAGAATGTATCTAGCTTTGTCTTCTGCTAGCTTATTAGTTTATGTACTTAAGAACAACTTCAATGCTTGGTTGGTTGGTTGGATTTAGCATTTTTCAGCGAGAGCCCATGTAAAAATGCTCATTTTCCCTTTTTTGAAGATTCTTTTTTTCCCATATTTTTACTTCTCTTCCTTTCATGTTTTCTTTTCTCAAATGTGATTATATTCATCTATGAGCTGCCTGAGGGCAGGGATTCTGTTCATCTTTGTATCCCATACATACAGCACCAGTGCTGGCACATGATAGGGCCTCAACAGATGCTTACTGTATGAATGAAGCATGCCTTCCTTGACTTTCAGATTTTCCTAGGTGCCCAATTATAGGAAGACATCTCTATGTACCCAGATTCCCAATTCCCGGCCCCACTCCTGAGCCCACCAGAGCATTGCTCAGACGCCATATGTTTGTATGTTCCACTAGAGGGCACTGTTTTGTCAGAGGCTCTTCTAGCCTTTTCTTCAATCCCAAGAAACATGCCTTAACTTCATGATCCACCCCCAGTTTCAAGCTCTTAATATTTCTGTTAATGATGATTCCAAGCTTCCCATCACAATTATGATTGCAAATATATAATGATAGTAAATTGTAATTAAAGAACAATTTAATAAGGTTAGATATGTTAATACATATTAGTGAATATGATAAATATGTATTTAATAACAAAAAGGCAGATACTAAAAAGAATGCTCATATACATTAAAGTAATTCCTTTATGCTTATATCTTTTTTCAGATTTTCTGCTGACCAAAACTAGAAGGACAAGTAGTTTTCATTAAGTCTCAAAGTTTTATTTTTGCACTTTTATAATAAAAGCATTATCATGGCAACTAGGGAAATTCTAAGCTAAACATGATACATCCAAATTCCAAAGGTAACTTAAGTGGAAGTTTATTGCAAATGAGAATGGCAGCATCAGTTTTTCTGCTATTTTATTAAGCTATAAGAACAACATTTTATGAAAAGTTTCTTCTTCCTTTATCATTTCGAATCCCACCAAATTCCTGACAGGTAGAATCAAACAAGTTCCTGGGTTCTAACGTCAAACAGTTCAAGTTTGCAAATATTTCCAGCTTGCATGGGAATCAACATAGGGGATATGTGAGAAGACAAATCTGCTCACACTGTCAGCAAGCTTCCAAACACATCATTAGCCCAGCAGAGACTTGGGAGGCCCACTGTAGCTGTCTACAGAAGCTGCAAAAGAGGGAGAAGCCAACAAGAAGGGCATATCTTTCCCCAAGTTTAAACCCTTAACTCTGAGTTATGTCATAGAATTGAGAAGGGAGGCCCCAGTAAACCCTGCCAGCAATTAAAGAACAGAACATAAACATTAGTATATGAACTCTCAGAGTCCTCTCACCAGAATTTTTATGATAACCAGTAGATTCTCCTTTACATTATGCTTAAAATTTTTTTTGGAGTGGGTGTTTGTGTGTGCTTGTGTGTATGTGGAGGGGGGCGGGTGCACACAGGTTCACATGCCAAGCTGCAAAGTCATCTGTGAACTGTTTAATTAAGCTCACTCTGATGAAAAATGTAGGCTTAAATATCTGTTGATTTTGTGACAAGCTATGGAAGTTAACTGTGTTCAGTGGTTTTATTTTGTATTCCCAGGACAAAGGGATCTCCTATGTATACTGTAGTTGGGTAAAGGAGCAAAAGTATAATATTTTAAAAGAAACATATTTCTTATGTTAGCCAGATTTTACAAAACCACATACATAAGAGGCAGTAAGTATGAGAGAGAAAAATTTGGAAGACTTAGACAAGAAATTGAAAGACTCTCCACCCACAAACTTACAAATTTACATCCAGCAAAAATGGATTGTAGGTTTTCTTTATGAACTTCATGTGAAATCCAAAGGCTACCTGGCTTCCTATTCAATAATACCAACATTCATAATGGTGTAAATGACACCATTTCTCTTAATTATTATGCTAGTTTTTCCAGAGGACTTTTAAATTTTTAAGAGGAGAAATCATTTTTTTATCTATTTGATGTAGCAGGTAGATTATTTATGGAGCCAACAAGTTGACACACTATAAACTGTAAAAAAAAAAATGAGACCTAATAAGGTTAATTGTCATCTGAACCTTTCTCTGTAGGCTGCAATCTGTAAGCTTTGATTGTTTCTCTGGGGGGAACTCTGCCCAGATGGCGAAGTCCTCAAGGCCCTGACCCACAAGAGGCCTGTGGAGATGGAGAACAAGGTGCTTCTCCACAGACTAATTAATTTACTACTATAGCACCTGTTCCAGAATAGATAGGGCTGGAAGAGAAAGCAGTCCCTGGGCACAGTGGCAAGCTCGCTGGTAAATGGATTTCAGCTGATTATATTAAGCTGATGCTTTGATCATCTAAAGGCGTTAACATGGAAATTTGTTTTTTTTTTTTTTTTCTGATTGTTTGGCTTCCATGACTGTGGTTTGTATTATTATTATAAATGTTGGGTAATAGAAAAAGCTGCTTTAGATTTCAGCATGTTCCATTTAAAAAGTGAGCAGCACATTTGTCGATTTCTTTTTCCAGTTTCAAAATGCATGTGGTCATGAAGCGGCACCTTTTAGACAATTCTGCTTTCTTGTTTCCATTTTATTCCAGCCAAATTTCTAGCTGGAACTCACACCCTAGCTCCGAGTGCTTTTAGCTGGAATACTTTATTATGTATTCACACCTTTAATTCAATGTGTGTAATTAGGCTTTAATCAGCTGAACACTATTTGTGAAAAATATCAGACACTTCTTTAAATAAAATTCTGTTTAAGTCATGCTATTAAGCTTTGGTGACTAGTTACTGGCACAAATAAATCCCTGTGTAAACAAGGCTTGGTAGTAAATGGATTTACAATGGTGAGTCTTTCTGCACTCAATTTCACTTTATTGCCTCTTTGATTCCCAAAAGGATTAGAGGCAATTTTTTCAGTCCTTTAGATGCCATAAAACTGTTTCCCTTTCCAAATTAATACTATGATCTTCCATGTAATGTGTTTGGCAAACATGCAGAATTTATAAGACCACTAGTCTTGTGTTGCATAGTAATGGAGATAAGAATATAGTACCTTATGTGTGATGTCCTGTCCATGGCAGCTTTCTCTAAGATTTGTGAAATAGAAAAACATTCTTGAGCATGTGGGAGACATACTAAAGAATGCTAATGATTATAGCTACTGGTTATAACCATTACTGAATTACCATTGCCATTTAAATTCTGATATGTAAGAGCAAAATGCTATTACCATTAGGAGAGGTAAAACTGGGCCTTTTTTTCCCCTAGGAGGATATCATACATACTATTAAAAAGAGCAAGCACAACAAAATTAACATATAAACTAGAGGTTTTGTCCTTATAATCCTTGGAACTGTCTGTTCTGTGAAAGAAATTGAAAATTTCTTTTTCTTGGGTTTCTCCTCCAAAACTCCAAGAGCAACTTTAAAATGTTTTGTTTTAGTGAATTTGTTTGTTTAATATACAGCATTTTGTTTAAAAAAAGTATAAAAATATATGTAATAAAAATAATTAATTCACTATTTTTACTCCTGGCCCTGACCAGTTCAGACTAGTTCATATGACCCTCCAAAGGTCTTTTAATGGTTTTTGTAAGACCTATGGAACATTTGGGACATTCTGACATTCCTAGGGATTTGCTTCTACAAGTAATATTTCTCTGAATATCTCTGGGCTGATGGTGCAAATGTACCTGCAGTATGTATTCCAAGAAGTGAAATAGCTGATTCAGAGGGAGTGTGCACTTTGAATTTGGACAAATATTGCTAACTTGTGGTCCATATATGATGTGTGAGACTGTTTCTCTACAACCAGGTTTGTTTTCCTCCAAACCTGAAAGTTAAATATTGTATCTTACTATTTTAATTTGCATTTCTTTAATTATCACTGAGGCTGAGTCTCTTTTCAAATGATTAAAATCCACTTCATCTTTCTTTGATGTGAACAGCCTGTTCATGTCCTTTGCTAGTCTCTCTGTTGAGCCATCAGCGTTATTTTTATGGGGTTGAAGAGCTCTTTATGGAATAAGGAAATAAGCCCTCCGTCTGCCAATACGCAGCATGTGTCATTTTGGTGGCATTTCCCTTCATATCTGTCTCTCATTTACCATGCCCTCTATTCCTCTTCTTTTATCACTGGCAGTCTGAATTTAGGGTTGCTTAATAACTCCTGGAAACTAGAAATGATAATGTTGTGGAAAAGGGGTTAATTTAGGTGGTTTTGTAACTTTGACTTTTGATGAAGTAGGAGGAGAAGGACTGAAAGGGCAAAATTAAAAAGAGGGTGAAGGGACTTCAGTGATTTGAAAGAGGGGCTTTTACACTGACAAGACCTTGAAAAAATAGTGTTTATACAAAAAAAAGCAATTTACTTTACCCATAATTTTCTGCTTTTCTTTTGTCATTATTATAGGTATTTGTGTTAGAGTAAGAATTCTTTTTCTAGATGTTTTTGCCATGAAGTCCTATTTCTGTGTTTTGGACTTCACAATTTATGGTCATGAAATGGAAGGGATTGTAAGGTCACATATTCAGTACAATGGCCTTGATCCCAAATGAAGTGGGGAGGAGAAAGAATAGCATGACTAACATCTCTTGGTTAAGCAAAAGTAACTTTTTTATATTCAGATCCAAAATGATGGTAAAGTAAATATGGATACAGGTTTTAGACATAGATGGCTCTATATCAAAGTGAAATATTTTTGCTATGTCCCAAAGTTACCATCATCATTATTATCTTCAGAGCAATAGTTAAAAGCTTAGGCTCTGTAGTCTAACAGCTTGGGTTCAAATCCTGGGTCTTCCGTTTAGTTGCATGACCCTGGTTAAGTCTTCATCTCTAAAATCAGGAAAATAAAAGGAACTATTTCTAGGATTGTTAAAAGGATAAAAGGAAATAATACATGCATATGGCATAAACTCCATCAATGTCAGTTCTTATTATTAGCTTGATTAATTATCTCAATTATGTTATACTTCAACCAATTTAAAGTAAGTGAATGGACACCTATGAAACTCACCCTTGTGCTAAAATATGCTGCAGCCTTTATTATACAATATTTGCATATTGTCAGGGTGAAGTTACCTCATGGTATCTTTCTCTTTTTGGAATTCTTATCAAAACCTGGTTTAAAGGTAAAAGTCTTGTTTTGTAGTAGTAGTAGCAGTAGTAGTAGTAGTAGTTATCAGGTTGAAGTTGGCCATGGCAGGGAGCCTCTTGAATGCATCACTAGATTTGAGTGAATGCAGTTCCTTCTATTTGAAATGCTATTCCTGCCTTTACCATTCATGTAGAAACATATACATCTCCCTCTATCTGTCAAGGAAATTGGTAGCTAAATTTTATTATTATAAGTCACTTCTGCCGATGAGCAAGAATAATGCCAAGGAACACTGCTAAATTGGAGATGACTATCCAGTATTATAAGGGAGAAATTGTGTTTATTTATTACTTTTAAATGAATGACTTTCAATCACTCCAGTCAACATTTCTGATATGAATGTTTTCACATGAAATGATTGCTATTGTGTTGGTTAGTTTTGCAAATCAGAACCTATTTGCAGAACACCATTAGGGCAATATATCTTATCATAATATTTACCAGTCCTGCAGGTTTGACAAATTAATTATTATGACCATAGTTTTCTATTAACATGAATTTACTGATTAACTAATTTATTTACCTTATGAGAATTCATATAGCACAGCATCAATTTTCCATGACTAAGAGTGAGTACATGGATTCTTGGTATTAAGAACAACCACCACCCATTGTACACTTTTTTTGTTCTGACTCTGCATGCCCAGAGAGTATTTGATAGGAAAGATTATGAAATAGTCACTTGAGAAATTAATTAATAACATTTACAGTCAAGGTCTTCAATAAAAACCTATTCCATTTACAAGGATTTCTTCATGAGTGACCTCAGTGTCATCAGAGGAAGATCACTGGAACTGTAGTTCCTGAAAACTTCATCCCCCCCCCCCCCCGATAAACAGTGAAACTAAAAATCAGTACCTTTTCTATGTTTCAAATAGATAAAATTTAAAAAATAGTAATCTGGAGATTATTATTTTTTACCTAGAGATGCTGGAGAGTGAGTGAAACAGGTACCCTTGTAAATAGTTGGCAAGGCTTATCAGTAAAAATTTTTTGTAAAGTAATTTAGCAATACATAAGAGCCCTAAAAGTGGGCTTCTGGACAAAATGGTGAATAGAGCCAACATATCTGGCCTCCTCTCTTCTCAGGTTTCCATTAAATCACCCATGAAATATAAAAATTGTAAAATGTCAGTATCTGGATTATATGCTACCACTGCTGTTATGACTGATAATAATAGTCTGAACCCAGAGTCTCACATAACAAGAAAACTTGAGAAATGGGTGGAGGAAGGAAAAGGAAAGAGTGACACATGCTGTTTGTCATATAACTCAGAAATCCTTAGAGAATGTTCATTTCAGAGAAGACTGCATATGGATATGTCCAGAGAAGGGAGGGGAATGTGAGTGTGTTAAACTTAAAGGTAATCACTAGTCAAATGAAAACAGGATAAATGTTTTCCACAACATTAGAGAAAACATAACACATACAAATGGTTTGAAATATAAAAGATAAAAAAAAGATACAGAAACAACCAACCAGATAATATTTCAAATCTGAATTCAGGTTGTGGACCACATACACAACAAAACCAATTAAATTTTATTATTCAAATTTTAATTTCAAATGGTGGCGATAAAAGGGGGTACAAAAGTCAGTGAGAGGAAGCATCTGGTTGTCCATAGGCAGGTGTATCTCTCACACCTGGCCAAGAACTCAAACTATAAGTAACTTTAGCCACCTAGAATGAATGAGTGGGTTCAGACTATAAATAACTTTAGCTACCCAGACAATTAAGGGGCCTCAGCTAATTATAAGGAAAATTGGTATCCTTTCATGTATATACATATTTTGATTCCAGGAAATTTTAAAACTAAGTATGGAAAGGTTAAGAGAATCAAAATCATAATATACAAATATTTTAGTGTTAAGAAGGTATCTGTAGCCAGGTGTGATGGTGCACACTTGTTATCCCAGTACTTGGGAGGCTGATACAGGAGGATCTCAGGTCCATGGCCATCCTCAGCAACTAAGGGAGGCCTTCTGCAACTTAGACTGTTTCAAAATAACAGAATAAAATGGGCTGGTAGTATAGCTCAGAGGTAGACTGCCCGAGGGCTCCATCTGAGTACCAAAAAAAAAAAGATTTCTGTACATGTTTAGTATCTTATGTAAATACATGTTGAAGTTAGTTTGGTCTATTTTAGCCTTGTAATGTCAACTTAAATGTAATATTGTTTACTTGATATATTAAATTGAGTAAGTGATTTAGATTAAAAATTTTAATTTAAAACTTAACTAAAGCTTAAACACAGTATTGCTTATACCAAAAGTTATTAGTTTTACTTTTGGCAACCAAAATTACTTAATGTATTTACAAATATAAACATTGGGCCTTTTATTTGTACACTTAGGAAGTTTGGGTTTGTTAATTATTCAGGTAGCTGAAGTATTTAAAATGAAGCCAAGTACCTTAAATTTATAAATGCAGTTTCAAATGCTTAAAGATGTGAAATCATCAGTACATGGGATTGCATATTACCAAAAGCCCCTTAGAAACAATTGCTAAAGTATGCCAACTTATAAACTAAGTTGTGAATTTCTTAATGCTCTGCTTAAAAGCATAAGAAAAAGCTTTATTTAAATAATGTGCGAACTACTACATTGAATACAACTTTTGAAACAAAAGATAGGCATTTCTATAATTAAAAACCACCCTAAAAAGTTAAAAATACATCAACAGAAATAATAGTTAAAAATGCAAAATTCAAGGCAAGAAGCACCAAGTGGGACAAAAGAGTTCAATTTATATTAATAAAAAATCCACTGTGAGGATAAAATAATTATGAGCCATTGTATGCAAATGATAGCATTGAAATTGTTAATTGAACAAAATCTTACCAAAACACAAAGAAAACTGACAAAAATCCACAAAAATAAGAGACTTTGCATACAAATAACCAAAGATGTTTTGCAACCTTAAAACAAATTCCAATTTTCCTACCATGAGTTTCTAGGAATCCACTTAATGATATATAGATTTTCCTTGACTTATGTTGGGGTTATATCCAGATAAACCCATCATAAATTGAAAATATCCTTTAATATACAATCATTTAATGATGATCATTTAATACTGACCATCAGAGCTAAGCAACATGGTGGGCTGCAGGGTATCAGTTGTGTAGCTGTAGGGAGCTGCAGCTCTTGCCACTGCAGTGTGAGAAAATACCATATCACATGGCACTGGAAAATTGAAAGTGTGGTTTCAACTGAATGTATATTACTTTTGCACCATTATAAAGTAGAAGAATCACTAAGTTAAGCCATCATAAGTTGGGAACTAGTTGGAACTGAAAATAAAAATCTTTTTATGCAAGAATTTCACTTTCAGTCATAATAGTGAAAAATTCCTCAAATATTTAATTTTGGTAAATAATCAAATCAGCATTGTTAATTGAAAGTATCCTTGATCACTTGTAGTTATAGTAGTCCTCCCTTACCTGTGAGGGATATATCCCAAGATTCGCAGTGGATACCTAAAACTGCAGATAATACATACATGTATAAATACATTTCCTATACGTATATACCTATGATAAAGTTTAATTTATAAATTAGGCACTACTAAAGATTATAAATAACTAATAAAATAGAACAATTGTAACAATATACTGTAACAAAAGTTATATGAACTATTTTATTTTATTATATTCATCCTTCTTATGTGAGATGATACTTAAAGAAAGCACTTTACAGCTTCTCTTTGGCATATCCTAATTGTCAGAATACTTGCAGCTTAGGGACATTATTAAGTAAAATAAGAGTTACTTGAATACAAGATCTTCAATATCAAAAGAATCAATCTGATAATCTAGTGACTACTCAGTGACAAATGGGCAGGTTGTATATACAGTGGGGATACACTGGACAATGGGATGATTCACATCCCACAGGAGCCAGAGCAGGATAATATGAGGGTCCATCATGCTGCTCAGGATGGCATGTGATTTTAAACTTCTAAATTATTTTTACTGGTATTTTTCCGTTAATTATTTTCAGACCATTCTTGACTTCAGATTACTGAAACACAGAAAGTGAAATTGCGAATAAAGTAAGACTACTGTATATACAAAATTTGGTGTGTGTGTCATAACTTTTATTAGCTTCACAAAGTCACTCATGATCTCATAATAAAAAGATAGTTAAATAAAATTTTGACATCTATGGACTGTGAATAATGCATCCAATGAAAAGTTTCCAAATAATTTTAATATCATTAAATATAATTTTTAAAGTTTCCAGATATTCTTAATAAATTTAACACCAAGCATATCCAAAATGTTTAATATGTTTTGTGGAGTGAAAATAAGTGAAAAATTCTCTACATGTATAGCAATTAAATAAGCCCCACACAAAGGGCAGTCTTGAGTGTTTGCAAGCCAAATTTTGTACTCAACATACAAAATACAAAGTAAAAAAGGGTTGATTATACCTTATTCAAAATACTTGAGACTGGAAGTATTTCAGATTATAAAGTTTAAAATTTTTAAAATATTTCCATATACATGATGAGATATCTTGGGGATGGGACTGTATTAGTCTGTTTTCCATTGCTGTGATGATTATCTGAGGTTGGGTGCTCATATAATGAAAAGAGATTTGCTTCACTCACTGTCTTGGAGTTTCAAAGGCATGGTGCCAGTATCAGTTTGGCTCTGGTGAGGACCTCATGGCACATGGCATCATGTCAGGAGCCTATAGGAGAAGGATCACATGGCAAAGTAAGAAGTCAGAGTGAGATTGGGTCCCAAGAGAACTACATTAATCCCTTCTGAGGGCATGTCCTCAATGACCCAATAACCTCCCCTTAGTCTCCAACTTTGAAAGGTCCTACTGCCTTTTAAAACTGCCCCCAGTGGGAACCAGTTGACCAGCACATGAACCCTTGAGGGACAAACCACATCTAAACCCTAGAAAGTCTAAATACAGATTCATTTATGTTTCATAAATAGCTTACACACAAAACCTGAAGATAATTATACACAATGTGTTTAGTGTGCCTGTGTTTTGATGCAAGCACAAAAGGTCAGATATGGAATTTTCTACTTGTGGCATCATGTTGGTGCTCAAAAGTTTTCATGGCACCCTTTGGATTTCACATTTTTGGGACCCTTTGGATTTCACATTTTTGGATTATGGATACTCAGTCTCTCTCTATATATATAGAAAGAGAGAGAGAGGGAGAGGGAGAGGGAGATGGAGAGGGAGAGGGAGAGGGAGAGGGAGAGAGAGAGTCCCATTGCAGGCAAATGATCACCTTCTGACCCCATATTTCCATGCCTATAAACCCTACCCATCCTCACACCCAACCACTTATAGGTTGACAATTGCACCCCAAAGTGAGCTCCCCCTCTAATGTCCTTTAGTATCCATTGTGTCTACAGATCTTTTGATTCTTAACTCTATATTCTTACTGTTTTTCTAGAATATCTTCTAAATGTATGTCTTGAATTCTTCCAAGATGCTAGTAAACCTTTTAGGATTAGGGAGAGTGAGGCTTACTTCTTTATAACTCTGTGTGTGTGTGTGTGTGTGTGTGTGTGTGTGTGTGTGTGTGTGTGTAGGCTACTGGGGATTGAACCTAGGGGTATTCTACCTTTAAGCTATACCCCAGCCCCTTTTTAAATTTTTTGTTTTGAAATACAATCTTGCTTAGGTTGCTGAGAGTTTCGCTAAATTGCTAAGGCTGATCTTGAACCTTTAATCCTCCTATATCAGCCTTCCAAGTACTGGAATTACGGGCATGTGCCACCACGCTCAACTCTTTGTAACTCTTGTCAAGCCTGGCATAGTGCATTAAACATAGTAGGCACTGAACATATTTATTGAAAATGGCCAGATGCCATTCAGGTTGGAAAGTTTAAAAAGCACAGCTTTAAAGTCAGGCCAGGATTCAAAACCTACCACTCTTGATAACTATTTAACTTTGTGACTTTATGTAAATTAATCTCTTTGAGCCTTTATGGTAGTTTGCTACAGTGGTCATAAGTTCTTACTCTATCTTCTCCACTGTATCATTTACTGTTTGACCTTGGGGAAATTATTCCACTCCTCTGAACCTCGGTTTCCTCATTTGTCAAGTGGACATAACAATGCTAACTAGCTCATAGGATTGTCAGGAGGATTAAATAAAACAAAGCTCCAGAGCCTCCCTTTTTTTTTTTCTTTTTGTGGGACTGAGGATTGAACTCAGCACATTCTATCTCTGAGCTATATCCCCAGCCCTATTTTTTTATCTTTTATTTTGAAGCAGGGTCTCACTAAGTTGCAGATGGCCTCACTAAGTAGCTGAAGCTGGCCGAGAACCTGCAATCCTCCTGTCTCTGCCTCCCAAGTCCTAGGATTGCAAATGTGTGCCACCATACCCAGCTTGGGAAAGTTCTTAACACAATGTAGAGCCCATGATAAAGTCTAACTCAAAAGTGGAGGTTGTTTTGGTATTTGGGAGGGCAACAGGGGCAAAGAAAGGATATTTATTTCTGAATCTATTTCACAGACTTCCTGAGTGTCAAATGAGAGGCGTTTATCATGGTGCTGCCTTAATAGATGCTATACATCATTATTTAATTTTTTTCTACAATGCTTTAACAACATCAACCCTGTAAATGTTGGTGTTGGGCTCAATGTGTAATTAGTATGATACAAGTTACTAATAGATCATAATAGATCAAAATTTTCTTCTTTATCTTTCCTTATTTCTTTTCCTTCAGACTCACCATCCCACTACTAACGCCCCCTGCTTTTTTATGTCATGGTACTGAATATATGAAGAATTGTAGGGCACTCTAGTCACATCTGAACATAAAAATGGCTTGTAGAAAAATGCTCCAGGCCCCACTGTTCCTCTCTGAATTGTCTCCCAGTGGTGTTTACTTTGTACATATTATGACTGAAGGGTAGATTATATTCAGATTGTAGCAGAACCAAAAGGAATCACAATTCAATAGCTTGCAGATGTAAAAAATGAGGCCCAGAGAGATTCTGTAGTTTAATCAAGGGCACACAACTTTCTATCTTTGTAGTCCTAAATGTTATGGAGTTCTACCGTCCTCTCTTCCCTTGGGCTTAGTGATTATCTGCCATAACCCTCAGGGACCCACATGAGATCTGCACAATGTTCTGCAGAGAACCAAAAAACCTGCATCATCTCCTGCTGTATCTCCCAGAAAATCCATTTAAATAAAAGTTCTTTACTTTATATTTCCCCAAAAAACATATGTTATTCATTAAATAGCTATTTAATATAAAGGCACAAATTAAACAGAGGAGGGAAAGGAAAGCATCTCTTTAGTTTTTTCCCAGTTGCTTTTTGTGCAGGTGGGTTCCTGCAGGAGTCCCCTCTTCCAAAGCCCATCTGGGATGTTAGTTTAGCTCTATTGATGTTTAAGACTCAGTCTTTCATCATAACCACATGCCAAGACAATAAGTAATTGAACCACATGTTTTGCCTTTTTAAAAAGGTGTAATCTCCTTCTGAAGTGTAGAGATATTTAGCAGGATTTTTCTAATTTATCTGTCATCACACCATGCGGGCTAGGCTCCAAGCCCCAACAGCAATGTCTCTTTATCACTGTCTTTTGATGAACACCTGTTTCCAGCATACAAATATATCTGCTGAGATGCAAAATTAAAATAATTTCAACAGTATGGGAATAATTAGAAACCTTTTTTTTAAAGGTCCACCTGTTCCAAATATCAAAATGCCATATCTAGCAGCACATACATCCTTTTATCACTATATATTCTTTATGCTAGGTATCTATATATTTGGCAATCTCCTCTGATATTCCATTAGCAAAAATAATAAATATTTTTATTTCTAAGTAGTCAACTGTAAGCAATTTTTTAAACAATTGGAATCCTCTATGTTCACTGAGAGAAACAGAGAACAAAAGAAATTATTCCAAGGCTTCTTACAAAAAGAAACTTTTAAATTCTCAATGATTTATGATTGATTGTGCCTTTTGTTAAAGATTTGGCTTCATAAAAACTACAATTATTTTGCAAATCTTTAGTTATAATAGATATTATTTTTAAAGGAAAATACATAAATACCCTTATAATAAAAGGTTTTTTGTTAAAGCCCAGTACATTAAAATATTTAAATCAATTGATTTAATATGAAGTTCTTTTATAATTAGCATTCATGTTACTTTATATTTAAGGCTTTATCTGGCAAGTGTATATTAGCTTTCCCATCAGCCATGAGCTGGGTAGTTTGAGGCTTCAAAGTGAAATTATATGGAAACTGTAATCTACCACTGATGGGGTCCTCACTAGGAGTGGTCCCTGTCCTATTATTACATGAGAGAAATCCTCATCTCAAAAAATTCTTAACAAAACAGAAAAAAAAGAGATACTCCCACATGAATTTTTACACTACTACCCAGAGTGAGAAATCTTGGTATACAGCAAGCTGTGTAATGATTTCCATTTAACATTAGCCACACTGGTTTTTGCTCTGGGTAAGAAGCTAACCCATATTTATCCAAACACCCAATAAAGCAAATTCATAGGTGAGAGCCAAGTTGATGTAGCAATATATTACAATTTATCTTCATTTTTCAGAACATGAAATCTGAAGTGCCAAATGTTTTGGTGGTTTTTCTGACAACCTTGCAAAAAAGTAAATCACCAGTTGCCTGGCCCTTCTGTGCAAACTTGTCCATGAGGCATTATGTGGCTGGCTGCTTTTTAGCTGTCGGGGATATTTTGGGCAGTGGTTATATACACAAGACTAATTACACTAATTAATCCACACCAACGTGTTAGCAGTAAGCATGTTTTTACAATTAGTATGTAATTTTTAAAAAATCCTTTATTGGGTACATTTAGAGACACAGCAGTTCAGATTTACCATACAATAGGGAAAGGAATTTTCTAAATTGAATAAATGTGAATTTCAGCTTTGGCAAATAAATTAATATAGGGCAAATGAAATCTACATTTGTGTCACAAATACACACTTGCATAAAAATGATTTTGTCTAAGTAGGTGAAAAGAGTATATCTTTTATGATATTTGAATTATAAGGATCACATCCGGGCATGGTGGCACATGCCTATAATCTCAGTGCTTGGGAGGCTGAGACAGTAGAATCACAGATTCAAGCCAGCCTCAGCAACTTAGGAGACCTAGTTTCGAAGTAAAATATAAAATAGAGCTAGGGGTGTATCTTGGAGGTAGAATGCCCCTGGGTTCAATCCTTGGCAACACACACACACACACACACACACACACACACACACACACACAATTTATAAATAAATAAATAAATAGGATCTCAAATCGCTTTGCTTAATGCAATATAGCAACATCACATTTTTCAACTAGTTTTTACTTCTATCATAGACAGTTATATTAGGCAGAATTAGGTCTCCCCCCCCCCCAGCTTCCCTAAAGATGTCTACAATTTTATACCTAAAACCTGGGAATATGTTACTTTACACAGCAAAAATACCTTTGGCAGATATGATTAAGTTAAGGAATTTAAGATGGAGAATTCATTCTGGATTATCTTAGAAAACCAAATGTAACCACAAAAGTCTTCATACGTCAAAGGAGGAGATGAAAGAGTCAGAGACAGAGTTGTAAACTGTGAGGGAGGTTCAGACCTCCATTGCTGGCTTCTAAGGTGGAGGAACAGGCCACTAGCCAAGGAATGTGGGCAGCATTTAGAAATTGGAAAAGTCGGGGGAAGGGATTGTTCCCTGAGCTGCAGAAAGAAACATGGCCCTGCCATACCATGATTTTAGCCCACTGATGAGACCTCTAGAATGACAGTAAATTTGTGTTGTTTTTAGTCACTAAGTATGTGGTAATTTGTACAGTAGTAACAGGAAACACAATTTTTTCTTGGCTTCTCAGATCCTCAGTTTCCTCTTCTATAAAGTGCTAATAACATGCATTTCTTATTTTTTGTAAGAATTAATAGATGGTGCATATATTGCTTTAAAATGATCAAAATGTAAAAGATAACCTCTTTTATAAAATCAGTAAAGCTATTTCTACAGTAACTGATGAAACTCTGCCAAAATGAGACTCCATCGTTTAAAAATCTCCATCAATTAAGAGTTAATGACTAGAGAATATGGAGTATATCCAGCTTCATTAGGAAGCATCTGTTACGACGTATCCAAACTGGATTGAGTAAATGACCTGGACAGTTTAAAAAGCCAAGAACATAAATGATGTCAACAGGATAGCAAAGATCCAATGGACAGGAAATTTTCCCAATAGAGCTAAAGAAAGCAAGAGGGACTCATTAAAAGGCCAAGTTAGGTTATTTACAGCAGAAAATAGTTTAAATGCCCCTTAAACACTCTTTTCAAAAAAAAAAAAAAAAAAAAGATGAGTAGACAATTCCTTTTGCTCAGAAGTGCTCAGCACTGAATTATTTTAATTAGAAAAAAAGAAAATCAACTTAAATATTCAACAATTAGGGAATGACTAAGTAAAATATGATTTAACAATGGGATTATATATTATAATTAAAAGTACTTGAGAACAGCTTTTAATAAACATTGGGGGGAATAGATACATACATGGGGTATTTTAACAAGTATTTAAAAATCTAGGAGGAAATTTATAAGTAAAGATGTTATTGCTGGTTAACTCTGAATGGTAAAGTAATGATGAGAGTGTATCTCCTTTTTCAATTTTCCCTTTTCTAATTTTCTGAAGTGCACATTCCTTACTTTATATAATTTTTCTAAAACAATACAAACTTTAGAAAATTATACCATACTTTTAAGAGTGTGTACTTTTTACTGAGGGAGTTTATTCAATGTCACTATTTCCTAGTTGATGACCATTTTCTCTCACTTCTGATATACTCCAGTAGTATTTATTGAATAGCTGCTTTGTTTCAGGTACTTTGTTAGGCAGTGTGAAACACATAACAGTGAATCAAGTATTGTGGTTACCTTTTGTGACTTTATAAGTTAGTGAGCAGGAAATGCAAGTAAATAAACATTACCATCCATGTTTGAGTCTGAAGACAAGACTAAGGAAGGATAGAGAAAGTGACGTCAGAGGCTCCATGGAAGACATAGGGCTCAGCTGGCCCTTTAGAGAGGACTGAACATGAACAGAGAGATTTGAGAGGATGGACGTGAGTATGTATGGGTAGAGATGCCCTGGGTACAGACATAGGAGAGGAGCACAGGGTATGTTTGGAAGACAATGAATATTCCTAGGCAGTTAGAGTTTGGAGATAGGGATCACAAGAAGCTTGGATGAAGAGAGAACAAAAGTTGGACGGAAAGCTCAGGGCCTTCTTGTAAAGTGACGCAAAGTGATAAATCTAGACACCAGCTTTGTCTTGATACTGAACAACCAAGACAAAAATTTAAGAAGGAAAAGTGTGTAATCATCTGCATGATGGACATTTCTTTTTCTTTTCTTTTCTTTTTTTTTTTTTTTTTTGTACTTGGGATTGAACCCAGGGGATACTACCTTTGAGCTATATCCCCAGTCTCTTTTTTTATTTTGAAACAGAGTCTTGCTGAGGTCTCACTAAGTTCCTGAGGCTGGCCACAAACCTATGATCCTCCTGTCTCAGCCTGCCAAATACTGGGATTATGGGTGTATGCCACCAGACCCGACAATTTTTCATTCAAATGTTTTAGGGTGTTGAAGACATTTCCATGAGGCAGGTGGATTCTGCCTCACTAATATACACTGGGGCAGGATTTATAAGAGGTGACTCCCACTGGCCTGCTCACTTATCCTAGACAGACCCCTAGGATAAACTACTATCCTATCAGTACTATCAGATTCACAGAACCTGCGCCTGAATTTGTACTTTCTTCCATAGTCAGCCAGTTCCTCCTTCCCCTAACTTGTTTAATTCTCATTTGGTGTTTGCATACATACTGTCTCCTCTACAAAACCACAGCTCTGCAATGGTTAAGACCTTTGTTTTTTCATGCTTGTTCTTTTCCTTCCTTTTCTTCAGGAGGAGAAAGATGGCCATCAAGTTTTTAGAGTAAGTGAAGGCACCTCCCTTATAAGTGCAATTCATGTGCAGTAGCACCTGTTCAGCATTTAAATGTAAAAGATTTCTCTTGGCTTTGGGCTGGAATCTGAAGATATTTGGAAGCAACATCCTGAGTACTCCAATGTTATCTTACCATTTCCCCCATTTCTGCTACATACTCAGATTGAACAGGCTATTTATTAGGCATAATGTGTTTTGCATGGTTTACAATTTAATTCTCCTTTTTTTTTTTAAACTGCCAACTTAAGTGACTGGACTAAGAAAAATAATCCTTTTTCCTTTTAGGAGATTTCTTTCCCACTTGGTATTTTAAAGTCTTTTCTGCCTTCATCAGTTATCTGATCTGTTGGCAGTTCATGCTCCATTCTCTGAGACTCTTTTTAATGGCATGTTTTCCAAGCCTTTTGTCATTAGTATTACCCTTTGGATTCTTTCCAAATTAGTAATCTTTTTTTTAACATAAAAAGAGCCAAAAATTTCATTCTGTTCTACAGGCAGAGATTTCGGAGTATGGTGAATAATGGGATAATTACTTCCCACGTGAGCTCGGGTGACACTACACAGATTCGTGGGTGTTCAGTCCCCTCCCTTCTTTAATCCCAGAGAACGATGTTCACTAAGAAATGATCAGGCCTTTTGTTGAGGAAAATTTAACAGGGAAAAGTTTTGCTAAGTAACAAATTAGGCAATGCCAAAATACTGATAATTATCTCAAAAGATGGCCATTTCTGTTGGAAAGTATTGCAGTTAGTTGAAAATTTAAACTCCAACTGAGTAGTATATTTGAAGTTGGATGCAGTAGTAGAGAGGGAATAGAAAAATTCTCAAGGACGAGAGTAGGTAAGGGTGAGGAAGATACCATATTAATGCTACATTTAACCAGGCACCTCTAGAAAGTTCATGAAAAGTCACCCAAGACATTAGCAGAGGTGAAACTGACATCAGTTAGCATTGTTTATTCCTATAGATATTTAGATATGTTTATTAAATGCCTGTCCTCTGTGCTAGGCTATAAATGTGAACAAAATTGTTTCTGAGTATAAACTAGATTATTCCACTTCCTGCTCAGAACTCTGGATCTCTCCTGCTACCTGCCCCTCCCCGTACATATTAGTGAAATTCATAGTAATACCTTCATAAATGGACATCATGTTACCTCCATAGTGTTATTATATCCAAAGGAAAAACACCAAGTGCTCTGCACATGTATATTTGTATCATTTTGAACCTCACTTGATGTAAAATTCCAATGCACCAATGAAAGTAAAATAAATAAATAAATAAATAAATAAATACCTGTACTAGCTTGTACCCAACAAAAATGTGTAATTAACCCTGTTGTACCCAAGAAATGTATAAAAATCCATGCTAAAAAAAAATAAATTAATTATAAAATAAATAAATAAATAAATAAATAAATCTGCACTGCACTCTGACTTGCAAGGTGCCATTTAATCTAGTCCCACCACCTCTCTTACCATGTTGCCTGCCCACTCCTCTTGAACTTGTTCTACTCCAACACACAAGGCCTTGGAGCTTCTATACTGAATGGGAAAGCTGGGGCTCAGGGCAGGGCTCGGGGAGTTACTATCTTTTAAGCACATCCTCTATGCCAGGCACTGTGCTAAATTCTTTACAGACATCATTGTATCCAAGCTTTATATTAAAGTAGAAAGATAGTTATTACTGTTCCTGTTATTTTTATTAGTAGCAGTTGCTAAACATTACTAATAGTAATAGTAGATCATTATTACCCTCTCATAAAAGAAGAGAAGTTCATGGTCCAATGAAACTAGTTCATGGGCATACAACTAGTAGTTAGTGGAACTGAAATACCATGTTAAAAAGATCTTTTTCTTCTTGACTACTATTAAAAATTCAATTGTAGGAAAGCTTGATACTACAAAGTTTGAAGAGTCATGTCTTTCATTCATATATTCAACAGCAATACCTTGCACTTCTTCTTAGATGGAAAGCTCATCGAAGGCACTTATGTGGGCTTTGTGGAAATAAACTCTTTTCTTTTAGAAATATTCAATTTGATACTGATATTCTATGGAAAATAATCATTCCTATGACTTCAACATCTCAACAATGAATTATTCTATAATTGATATCTAGTTCAAGATAATTATTAAAGCCTAAATATTTAATAATCTTCCCTTCTGAATTCCCACTGAAATAAACACAGAAATATTAAGATGAAAGAAGTTTATCAGCCCTGGAAAGGCAGAGAAGGTTGACCCATAGGACAGAAACTTAGAGTCCATAATACATCCTGCAAATAGAATTACATAACTTCCTACTTTTGGCCTAGGCCTCTTCATTCTGCAATTAGGAAGAGCCCTAATGAGCCTTATCTCTATGACTGTTTTAAATTTTTCCCAGAACTCTAAACTTTTACACCCACCCGATTAATCACTCATGGACACTCAATGGTATCTTAAATTTAAATTAGTCAAAATAGGACTCATAATTCCTCCAACATATCCCCCTGCCATGCATTTGCATATCAGTAACCACCTTATATCCAGTTACTAGAAAGAAAAAAGAACTCTAAGTATTATATTTGATTCTGTTATTGACTTCCCCCCAAATTCAATCTTCAAGCAAATCCTGAGTCACTATATCCAAACATACCCTGAATTTGCTTTTGATTCTCCTAGAATAGATTCCTACATGGCAACAGATGGATCTTTCAAAATTTGAAATAAATAAATAAGAAAGAAAGAAAGAAACTCGCCTACAATCTTAAGACTTTCCAATGGCTTTATGCTATACTTAAAATTCACAATATTTATTATAGTTTAGAAAGATTTACTTTATCTAGACCATACCATATTTTATCACTTTCTCCGTGGCCTAATACATTCCAACATTTTTTTGCTTTCTGGAACTCATCAACTCCTCCACCTTGGGACTTTTGCACCAATGCTTTTTTCCTCCCTAACATCAGGAGGATCATTTCTGATCCTTACACAATGGATTTTTTCTCATCAAACAGGTAGAAGAACTTTGCACTCTAAATTTAAAGTAGGCATCCTTTCTTTAATTCAGTGTTAATAACACAGTAATTAACACTGACCAAAACATTTCTAGTGTTTGATTTTCTATCATTTCTTCTCAACTTCTAAGAAGAAAAGTCCCCTGAAGGCAAGGACCATGCTGTTTGTTGTTTAGTGCAGAATTCACTCCACCTATGTGATATATTATACTTGCTCCAATCCCCAGTAACACACACACACACACACACACACACACACACACACACACACACACACTAATGAAGAATAAACCAGTAATTATTGAGGTAGAAAGGAGAGAAATGATTCGATTTATATCCTGGAGTTTATTCTTTGAATAGATGAACAAAATGAATAAACTTAAGTCTACATTGATTAGGGAAAAATAAATGATAAAGCACAAATAGATATACAATGGAAAAAAAGGATTGTAATTATAAGAAAGAAATTTACAAATTAATTTTTTTCAAATTAAAATTATATATTATGTAATTATATATATAATAATAATTGGTGCATTGTAATCACACATCTTTATTAGGTACAAGCTCATAAAGGCATATGTGCACACATTTATCATTTAACCCCTTCCCCAATTCCCACCCCATTCCCTCGCCCTCCCTCCTCAAGTTCAGTTTAGTGATTGACCTTGATATATTTGTGAAAGTACATCATGTGCATTAGGGTGTCCCCCCTCCCCTCCCATCCATCCACCTCAGTTAAGTCAACTTCTTTGCTCATCTAGGGTTTCTCCTTTTTCATCTGGAGACCCTCTTATGCCCCATCTTCTCCCTAGCATCCTCATATATTATGTAATTGTGTATTGAAAAGAAAAACTTTAATGTAAAGATAATTTCCAAGAAAATATGAACTATTTAAACTATCATAAAAGAGTGAATATGGTATTTTTATTGTTAAATCTATATTCATGAGTAAGCATTTAAGATTAGTATTAGTTCAGTAATAACTTTTCATTTTATTCTTTATTTTTCATTTCTATTTCTTCTCCAAATTCTCAGCCAGCATCCGAAAAGTTTTTTAAAGATTTTATTTTATATATATATATGTACTTGCTTATTAGTAAGATAGAAGTTAAAAAATCTCTTTATTGGCCGTTTTATGTTCTTTTGGAAAATACCTACCAATTTTAGACTATTTCCTATCAGGTAATTCATCTTTTTTTTTTAAACCACTTTATATATAGCTTTTTTTTTTCTTTTTTTTTTTTTAGCACTGGGAATTGAACCCAGGGGCATTTTACCTTCAAGCTCCACCCCCAGCCCTATTTTTTTATTATTTATTTTGAAACAGGGTCTCACTAAGTTGTGGAGGGCCTCACTAAGTAGTTGAGGCTGGCTGTGAACCCAGGTCCTCCGGTCTCAGCCTCCCTGCTGGGATTACAAGCGTGTGCCACCACACCTGGCTACATATATATAGCTTTTTTTTTTTTTTTTGGTGGACTGGAGATTGAACTCAGAGGCATTCTACCTCTGAGCTATACCCCCAGCCCTATTTTTTATTCTTTATTTTGAAACAGGGTCTCACTAAGTTGCCAAGTGCCTCACTAAGCAGCTGAGGCTGGCCACGAACCCAGATCCTCTGGTCTCAGCCTTCCAAATGCTGGGATTACAAGCGTGCGCCACCACACCTGGCTATATATAGCTTTTTTAATGTGTTAAATATTTTTCTTAGTTTAGCGTATGCCTCTTAATTGTTTCATTGTACTTTTTTAGTCAGTAGCTTTTAGTATTAATATAAAAGTCATATAAATCTTTTTCATCATTTTTTCCTCATTGGCATTATAGTTTGAACACCTTAAGACTATATAAAAATTGTCCCACATCTCAAAGTTCTGGCATGTTTTCTTATTTAATATTTAAGTCTTTAATCTATCTGGAATTTACTTATGTGTAATATGTGAAATAGGGATTGAACTTAGTTTTTTTCTTCACATATATTTAGTCACTCCAATACTATTTATTGAGCAATTTTCTTATCAATTGATTAGAAATTGTACATCATTAGTATGCCAATTTCTTCAGTACAATGTTTCTTGAATTCCATTAATCAATTCATTCTAGCACTGTACCACATTCTTTCCATTATTATCATTAGAAAATATATTTATTTAATAAAAACCCTCTACTTAAAAATGTTATTCTCGATATTCTTTAATCATTCTTTTATGAAATTTAGAAAAAAATCCTCCAAATATTTAAGTGGATTGCATTAATTTTCAGAATAATTTAGAGATAATGAATGTTGTTTACAGTATTGGGTCTGATGAGCCAATAATGTAGTATCTCTGCTTATTTAAATATCCTTTATGCCTGTTAGTATAATTTTATAGAAACCACCTGAGTTAATAATGCTGTTAATCAGCTCTCTTATCTTGACATATCTTAGCAACCGAGGCAAAATGGTATGATGAGTCATGTAACTACCATTATCTGACAAACTGTGTATGTTTTATGGATAGACAATGTTTTATTCTAACTTAAAGAATTTAGCATGGATCAACTTAATAATTGTGAGGCATGTGAAGACAGTGTGAAAGACTGTCACTGAGTATACACATGAGGGTGGTGGGGGAAATAGAAATGGGAAGGTGATGTAATCAGGCCTTATAAAATGTTGTGGAGATAAAACTTGAATCAAGTATAGAATTTAGGATACTTTGTCGTCCATAAGTGAAAATGGCATGTGTCCAGCTTTCTCTTCTTATAGCAATTCAGTCAGGATTTGAGAAGAGTTTGAATGAAATTTCAGAGACTGATTGTCAGTTCTCTTGTGAGAGCAGAGCTTTGAGCACAGATGATCTTCATGAAGATTCAGGAGAGACCCCTTTGCAAGGATGCCGCTCTCCTGTGAAAGCAGAGTCTCTCTAAATTAAGTACTTCTTACATCTGCAGTGGACCCAGGCAGTGACTGGATCTAGGGTCAAGGTTTGGAGACTGTGAATACTCAGAAGCCTTTCCCTTCACATTATTTCACAGATACTGCTTCTGCCCTGCCTGAGTTCTAATAGTACTGTCAATCTCCACAAAGACCTGTGGGCATTCTTATCAATCCCATTTTGTACATGACAAACTATCCCATTCACACAGCTGATCGATGGTGAAGCTAGGATTTGAATTCACATTCCATGACAGCCAAACTTGTAAACTCAACACATTCTCCAGTATCACCTTCTCTCCTGAATGTATCAGCACTCATGCAATCGGCCACAGTGTGAACAGCATTCACCCTAGATACAAAGAAGACATTAAAGTGAGAAAGGAGGCTTAGTTTACTTAGAGTATGTGAACTTTTGTATTTTACAGTTAACTAAAAAAGACATTTGTCTTATTTTTAATTCTGGCAGGGGCCTACAATCTTGGCCTTCAAACGTAATGCATCTCAAACGTTAATATGTGTGTAACTCACCTGGAGATCTCAAGGTGGGGCCCAGGACTCTGTATTTCTAACAACTTTCCACATGAGTCTGATCTTAGGGTTTCACAATCCACACTTTGAGTAGCAAGGGGTCAGAGGATCATTGTCAATTTGCAGTTCTCTAAATTCGAGACACACAAGGGACAGTTATTAGCTACTAAATGCTACTTAAGACACTGTGTCTATTCTTCATGTAATGTGGTGGCTGTGAACCTTGGTTGCTCAGAGTAACCAAGCATTAGGAGGTGAGGTAATAAAGTATCCATTCCTCTCCAATCTCACTCCCAGAGATTTTGATTTAATAAAGCTAGAGTGTGGTCTGGGTGTTGGGGATTTTTTTTTTTTTTTTTAATCTCACAAGTTGATTCTAATGTGTAGTCAAGGTAGGGAACACTGGTCTGAGAAGTGTGAAGCCTGCCAGGTTTGGGAAATGGAGGAATCTTCATGGACCTAGAATTAGACAAATGGACTTTTGAACCTACAAGTTCATGCTGAACTTGCCTTCTAGAATTAAAGCTTGGAGGGGTGAGAGAGACCACAGGAAAGAAAGCAGCTTGGAGATGATTTAATAATTCTGACAAGAGATAGAGAGGGTCTGAATCAAGACAATGAGGAAAGGATAGGTTAGAGAGAAATTTGGCATTTAGAATTGGCAGGCAGCCACGTGTAGTGGTGGTACATGCCTATAATCCCAGTACTTGGGAGGCTGAGACAGGAAGATCACAGGTTCACCGCCAGCCTCAGCAACTTAGTGAGGCCCTCCACAACTTAGAGAAATCCTGTTTCAAAGTAAAAAAAGAAAAAAAAAAGAAATAAACAAATAAATAACTTAAAAAAGGATTGGGAGTGTAGCTCACAGAATGTCTCTGGGTTCAGTTCCTATTACAGAAGGAATAGAGAAAGAAAGAAGAAAGAAAGAAAGAATTGACAAGCTGCTGATACTATTAAATGTGGGGAACAAGGAAGAGAATGGAGGATACCTACAACAATTCAGGCTTAGGGAGCAGGGACAGGAGAAGGGAAACTACCTCGTTTTAGTCATATTGAGTTCAAATACTTTTGTGTGTGTGTATGTGTGGGGGTGTACTGGAGATTGAACCCAGGAGCATTCTACCTCTGAGCTACACCCCTAGTCCTTTTTTTTTTTTAATTTTTTGTTTGAAAACAGGGTCTCACTAAGTTAAGAGTCTTGATAAGCTGCTGAAGCTGGTTTTAAACCTGTAATTCTCTTGTCTTAGCCTCCCAACTACTGGGATTATAGGCATTTGCCACCATGCCCTGCTCAAATTACTTTTGAAATCTAGGCGGAGGTGCCTAGTAAGTGATTATGAGGGGCTAGAGCTCAAGTGAGAAATGCAGGCTGAAGATATAAATTTGAGTTTCAAAATCAGAGAGGTGGTATAGTCATGTGCCACATAACATTTTGGCCAGTGATGGATATCATATACAATGATGGTCCCATATAGTTATAAAGTAGCTGAAGACGCCTATTGCCTAGTGATGCTGTAGCCAAGGTAGCATTGTAGCACAATACCTCTCTCACTTATTTGTGGTACTGCTGGTGTAAACAAGCATACTGTGCTGCTAGTCGTATAGAAGTCAAGCACATATAATTATGTATAGTGCATAATACTTGATAATGAATGACTAGGTTACTGGTGTATGTGCTGACTATACAATATTTTTATTGTATAGTTAAAAGATGTTTACTGTAAAATAGTACACCACCTTATGCCTCAGTAGCCTCGTGTGTGTGTGTGTGTGTGTGTGTGTGTGTGTGTGTGTGTTTGTGTGTGTGTGTGTGTGTGTTTTCTTTGGCCTGGGTGTGGTTGTATGCTGGTAATGCATTCCAGAGCCTCCCACAATGCTAAGTACACGCTCTGCCACTGAGCTACACCCCTAGTCTTACTGTGTCTCTGAATTGAATCACTGGGCCACGCCAAGTGATTGATCTGTACCATTTAGGTTTGTATAAGTACACTCTGTGACATTCACACAAAATTGCCTACCAACACATTTCTGAGAATGTATCTCTATAGTTAAGTGACACATAGCTTTAGTTGTATTCATCCTGACCTTAATAAGACACACTGCTGTATGACTTTGGACAAGCTACTACATGTCCAGTTTTTCCTGTTGTAAAAATGGTGTTTACTATATCCGATGGTTCTATGGATTGAAGGGAATCATTACCTGGAACGTAGCAAGCATTCAAATATTAGTTATCAATAATAGTTTCAACATCATCCTTCTAAAATTTTAGATCCTCTATTCCTTATATGAAGTATTTCATGCCCCCCCCAAAAGAAATGTATTTGTTTTATAATGCTGCTACTGCCAAATAGCTGTTAGAGCTGTGTTTCATGAGAGAAGTAAAGCACTGAAGAGTTAAAAGCTCTTTGTAAGATAATCAAAGATGTAGGATGGGTACCTACCACACGACAACACCATGACTGAAACCTGCCTGTGATTCTCTTTCCTAGTCTTCCATCCCCCAGGAGCCCCAAAGTCCCACTGGAAAGCAATGGTAGGCATATTTCTTCTGTGGCTAGACCTACCTCAATCTTACATGCTCATCCTGTGCTCTAACTTTCATTAGTGCCCATGCCATCCCCACCCTGGCTACAAGGAATCTACATTGACCGGACAAGTGCATTGCTAGAAAGTAAAATTGAATCAAATTGTAAAAATAGTTTTATTGAAATTGCTGGAGGAGCCTCCTATCTCAATGAATCTATTTTTAAATGGAAGATCCCTTGAAAGAGAAATAATTCAGTCATACCTTCTTTAGAATTACAAGAAATCACACATAGCTCTGTTTTGCTTACTATGTGATTATGTGGTGACATCTTTATTGGTTTTAAGATGTTAATGTAGGAAACAGGATCCATTTGCTTCTGTCTGTGAATTGAATATTAATGGACATTAAATTTTACTTTTACTTGTGTTTTTCTTTTTTATTGTTGCTTATTAATTATACAGAATGGTGGGTTTCAGTGTGCGTGCGTGCGTGCGTGCGTGTGTGCGTGCGCGTGTGTGTATTGAACTCAAGGACAGGCTACCTCTGAGCTACACCTTTGGCCCTTTTTACTTTTATTTTAAAACAGGGTCTCACTAGGTTGCTAAGAGTCTCACTACTTGCTGCGGCTGTCCTCAAATCTGTGATCCTCCTGTCTCAGCCTCTCAAAGAAATTAGTCTAAAGCTGAGGAACTAAAAATGAGTAGAAAGTAGTCAAAGGCAGGAGAAAAGAGAAAGAGGAGAGAGAAGAAGAAGAAGAAGAAGAAGAAGAAGAAGAAGAAGAAGAAGAAGAAGAGAGAAGAGAGAGAAGAGCCCTGTCATAAATTGTTACGTCGTTGTTCCTGTGATATAGCTGATTGGATTTCTATAGTCTATTTTGGGGGCCCACTTTTCATCTTATATTTGACCTTTTGTTTTACTGTGTTCATGCCTGTATTAGATTCTTCTATAACTTAAAGCTCTTGGGGATTTTTCTCATTTTTCTTGGATGATATTTTTTTCTGGATTGGGTTCTTCCCCTGTATTCCACATGCTATGCTCTTTCATCCTTTTTCCTCATCTCCTTTGTTATATCTTTCTGTGGCACATTAGCTATATCTTGTTTGCATAGCTGTCTTGCAATCTCTTCTTATCCAGTGTGTAACATGAACACTTCTGTTCAGGCGTTTTATTCACTAGGGATTTGCACGACTAAATTCCTTTCTATTTTCTTCCCACTGTATTTCAGAGCTAATTCTCTCCCACTCTGAGCTACAAGTTAAAAATTGGGTCATTTATGTGTTTTTCTGTAGTGTGAAGATGATGGGTGAGGGGTAGTAGAAGAAAATTGTTCTGAGGCCTGCTGGATGACAAGACTTGGCTTTCTTTCCCAAGACTTTTCTTAGTGTCCTGCTCAGGGTTTTACTCTATCATCATGCCAGATGCTCTCAGTTGTAGACTTCAGCCTTAATCAGAGTAGAGATGGAGGAAACAATAGCCTTGATGTTCATCTCTGCATCTACTGAGCTCCTCGTATCCACACCAAAGGGCTTCACTGTGACTCTTCACTCAACCATCCACTCATCCTCCTGCATCTCTGCTAATTGGCAGGTAGAAGGTATTAATGAGAATTTGTGAGATTTACAGACCCTTCCCTTCTGACTTCTACAAGGGTGAAGGTTTGTTACAATGGTCTTCTGCTTATCCTTATACATTAATTTTTAGACATATAGTGAGTAGTTGCAACCCTTAGCTAGTTGGCTGTTATGATTTTGTTTTGTTTTATTTTTATTTGTTGTTTGCTTTAATTCAGAATGTTGAGTATTACGATAGAAAGATTTTACAATCTGGCTTCATTTTACTATCTTTATTCCCATACTTTTGCCTTTAAAATACTACTCTAGAGCCAGGTGTGGTGGCACACACCTGTAATCCCAGTATTTGGGAGGCTGAGACAGGAGGATCACAGGTTTGAGGCCAGCCTCAGAAATTTAGACAGACCTGTTTCAAAATAAAAATAAAAAGGACTGATGGCATAGTTTGCAGGTAGAGTGCCCCCTGGACTCAATCCCTAGTACAAACAAAAACAAAACCTACTACTCTTGGCTCCTCAGTGAAATTGTTTGCATGGAGGAACAGAGATGGTGAGAAGTGAGTAAATCTGAGGCATGTCTTGGAAGAAGAATCAACAGCACCTGGTAATGTGTTAGGTGAGGAGGGGGATGAAAAGGAGCCTTCAGGAATGACACATTGCAGGAGAATTTTGGTAGATAACCAAGTTCTAAAAACCTTTATATTTGCCCAGAGAACTGGGCCAAAATTAGTTCATAATTTGAAGTAGAATGAAGCATTTACTGCATCAGCAGTGCCAAGCCCTGTGCTAGATACTTGTGTCATCTCTTTAATTCTTACCAGATCCCTGTAAGGAGGGTGGCTGTCCACCCTGCTTCCCCACATGTGATAGGAAGGTTGCAGTGAGGAGGGCAGAGAGGGAAAGTGTGTATGGGGGCAGCTGGTGAGTGGCACCTGGCAGTGCACTAGGCCCTTTTATCAATGCCACCTCATTTCAAACCCAGGACCACCAAAGCTACAAGATGTTAAATGAGCTTGTCTGAGATTATTGAGTTGGTAGATGGGTTGAAAACTAGGACTGTTGATTCCCCCATGCCTCTTTTCTATCACACCTTAATTTCAAACCCTCTGCCCACTTCATGGAAATGTCCACACATGTTTTATTATGATCACAGTGGTTTGAATACAGGTGTAAAATGAGTTGACCTGAATGCAGACGGCATCGTTTGCTCATTTTGCAGCAATCTGGGCTTGGAGACTTTCATCACCCAGTGTTTAGAAAATGGAGACTGCTACTGTGATGAGCTGTGGCCCATTGGCCCAGCTGGCGGGAGCTAGGA
The DNA here is from genome assembly GCA_004027655.1 of Graphiurus murinus. NCBI lineage: Eukaryota > Metazoa > Chordata > Mammalia > Rodentia > Gliridae > Graphiurus > Graphiurus murinus. Next base: position 163,595 of record PVLC010000494.1, read on the forward strand.
ATGGATTCCATGAGCACTGTGGTGCTTTCTTCCTTATGTTGCCTCTGGTGGGTCTTGGCTCCTTTATCCTGGAGGTAACTGTGGCATCTTCACTTCTATTGTAGAAGGAGAGAGATTGCAGCATCTCTTCTGACAGATCCAAAAGGAATTCTACAAAAGAATAAAAAAATTGAGGTAACATTATCATCCTATTCCCTCCTTTGGAGATGTTGCTACAGCAAATCCCTTTTCCACAGCCTAGATCTTCAGCCCTATCATATACACTCTGATTTTCTCCTAAGGCACAGGGGTGAGATTATGTGCACTTCCCCTGACAACCCTGCTCAGAGTATTTCCACAGGTCATGAATTAGTTAATCTGGGGAGAGCATATCAAAAGTAAAAAGTGTGAGACTAGAATTAGCTAGTAACTTAGAAGTTCTAAACTCTGTGTGTGTGTGTGCACACACACATACATGCATATTATATAAGAGGGTGCCTTTGACATTCTATTTGAGTGCTATGTCACTATATTTATTTATGAATAGGCCAGAGGAGCACGGGATAAGGAAATAAAGTTGAAAGTGATGGCTGCAGGTGGCTACTGATGTGTGACAGTGTGTTCTGTGTATACTCAAATGCTGAGTGAGATTGGAGAGTGAGCAGGGAGAAAGAAAAGGGGAAGAACATACACTTGCAAAACAGGGAGAAACAGAAGCATCAGCTTCCTAATAGAGTCTCAGAAAGGTGAAGAGAAAGAGAGAGAGAGAGAGAGAGAGAGAGAGAGAGAGAGAGAGAGAGAGAGAGAGAAAGAGAGAAAGCACTAATTAGGAAATAGTATATAGTAAGGCTGGGCAGACACTAGCTAAGTGTATGAGGGAATAAGAAGATGATAAGGGGAAAATTACTTCTCTGCATAATCAACTAGAATGCAGAGGCACAAGAGCCAAGAAGTAAGTTTTGTTATGAATGGTCTTGAAGTTTTGCCAACATTCTAGACACATGTGAGCAGAATGCTCAATGGAACACACTTCTCTCTGCTGCAGGTAACTTCCTCTTGTGGAATAAAATGGGAACTAGTTGGAAATTAGATCATGGGGGCCTTATACTTTAGGGTGAGGAGTGAAGTTTGGAATTTTTCCACTAGGAAGTTTTGTCTTGGAAACCTATTGCACTTTTTGAGTAAGTGTATGACATACTCAAAGGTAGATGCTAAGGTCTCATGCTCTGGAGAGAAGTCAAGATGAATGATACCAATCTCTGTGCCTTTTACGTAGAGGTTATATTTGAAAGCATAGGAGGGATGATGTGGTCAGAGAGAAAAATCTAGAGAAGACTACTTATAAAAAGGACAGAGCAGCAGAAAAAAAATCCTGGATTACCCATTGCCACGGGAGCCAAAGGTGCAGAGTTCAGACCATGTGCTGAGGAAAGATGAGGTAAATTAGGTATAATGTAAACAGAAAGGAGTTCATGGGGCTTGGGAATATGTTGGTTTAAAAAGCATGATTGTACAAGGACCAAAGAGATAGGCATCAATAGGTATAAACCCAGCCCTTGTTCTTCTGTAAGGACTAGGAAGGGATCACTGTGTTAGTATCTTAACAGACAGAAAAGATTCTTCTCAATCTGCCTCCTGAATAATTTTTTAAAACACACTTAACATTTGGATTTTTTTTTAGAAGAAAGAGCAACAAATGCTGCCAAGAGCCAGCAGGGGATTGGGAAGACATAGCCTATGAATACACAGTTGAGAGTCAGGGGACTTGTCCTTATACAGCCCTAACTCTGCTTTCTTTTACTAAGAGTTGTGGATTTTCAAAAATATATTTAAAATTAAAAGTGTGGAATAGGATCAGAATGTGGAGGAGATAAAATATTCTGAATTTGATATTTGTACCTTTTGTGACTGTGATCACGACTGAGTTCTGGTGAGCCACAGGCTTCATTTCCTTGACTCCTGTGCCCTAAGAATTAAGGTAAGGGATATACAGTAGAAAGTGCTAAACAGTGGAAAATCAGAAGAAAGGAACTTTCAGGACTGTCCCTTTCACCTGGTGTATGTCCACCCCCCAGGCCTATCGAGGCCAAATTCTTCCCACTATTTCTACTAGCCCAGCTCTGCATACAGCATGTCCCTCATCTCCCTATCCATGCAAAGAAGGAGCTGCAGGTATGTGGGCTTGCAGCTGACAGTTTCTAGGATGTTGTTCTAGGTTAGCCCTGGTGCTTTCTAACTGTAGAGTAAACATCAAAGAGTATATTTTTTAGGAGATAGGTAAATGAGGCTGGAGGATATAGCTCAGTGGTAAATCACTTGCCTAGCATGCATGAGGTCCTAAGTTCCATCCCAAGTGGAGAGGGAGGTGAGGGAGGGGGAGAGGAGAGGGGATGCATTTGGAAGAGGGACAACCCCAGCCAACCTAGCATAGACATGCAGCTTGAGACAGAAACATATTTTGTTACAATAAGCCACTGAAATTTTGTACCTGTGGCACAGCTTCCAACAACTTGAAATGTTCTCACTGGTTTAAAAATGTTCTTGACCTCTGTGCCTGAGTCATGTTCTTGGTGACCTGCCCAGCCTCCAGTCCTGCTACCTGCTGATACGAAACAGCTGCCTGCTCGTCTTTTTTTAGCTCATTATTCTGCACGTGTTGTAAGGCTCCTATCTCCTTATGTCATCCCTGTTGTTTTATTTTGTACGTATCTGACTCATCCATCCTCTATTACTTGTTACTATGCTCTCCAGAAATCTCTCTGGTAGTCTGAACTCCCCAAACCCTGCACCTGGACCTGTCCTATGAGCATCTGGCCCACCCAGCCTTCTGCCTTTGCCAGTGTCTATGGCATCAGTAATGCCCAGCAAAGTCTTGTGATGGGATGAATCTAAATCACTCTCAAGGGTCGGGTTCATGTCAGATTCAACACTATAAATACCCCCTGTCTTAGAACAGGTATTCTATAAACATTTAACAAATAAATACACTCGCATCAAATTTCATTAAAATTCATTCAGCTTTATTCAAATTAGAGAAAGAGTCCACCTTGTTAAGTGGATTGGCTTCCATTTCGCTTCAAATTAAGCCACAAATTAAATGTAAGGGAGAGTAACTTTTAGTAAATTTCGCCAAGATCAGTTGAATTTCTTAACAAACAGAACAAATCCTGCCAGTGTGATTTGATTAGATATTAAAGGTAAAACCATTGTTTCTTGCACGACATTCTTAAGGTATTTAGTGACTCAGTGTGGATGACTGTAGCACATCTCTCATACATAGTATCACATCTCATTAGCCCATCTGTGATTTCAGCTGCAATTGGATTAGACAGTTCAGTTCAAGTGCTTGTCCTCTGCTTTCTGACCCTGGCTATTCACCTGAGAACCCTATAACAAGGAAGGTCACAGACCAAGAAGTGCAAGTCTTTACTGTTCTTGGGGATAGGGCTCAGAAAGCGGATAAGGGAGCCTCTAACTGCACAGGCCTCCCGCCTTTGAGACATTCTAAACAACTTTCAGGTGATTTGGCAAATCAAGTCCCTATTTTTCACAGCTGTCAACTTGATACTGAACCTTTATATTGACTTTTCTTCCTTCTCATCTATCATCCTTGCTTCCGGAACCCACTTCCCAAATAAACCTCCTTCACCCAAGTCCTTTGATCAGGCTCAGCTTATGAGGTAGCCCAAATTGAGACCATAATCTTTATATTCCTAGTAAATAACATAAATCATCCTGACTTATGTAGATCTTATTCATATTTATTTTTAAGTGAATGTGCTATGTGTTTTTAAATTTCAGTCAATAACTGTGTACCTGCTATTGTGTTTAATATTGCACAAAGCCTCGTGAGACAGCATATTTAAAAAAATGGCACAGCTTTACAGTCAGACGGTTTGGTTCCAGTCTTGGCTTTGCTCTATGCTATCTAGTACTTGGTACATAATCCAAATTTCCTAACCCCTGCCTATTAGATTGAGAAAATAATAACTCATCTTCCTGAAGAACAAGGCAGCAATTGCTAACATTGTAATTGCCCATGAGAGTGTTAACATATGTAGTCTGTATTCTACAATACATGCATAGTTACAGAGCATCATCTTATTTCATTCCCTAAGCAAACACATTGAAGACATGGAGCATATTTTATATTTTTTTATTCTAAAAAATGCTTAACAGTGCTTAATACACACTAGTCAATAAATTATTGGTTGGCATAAAATACAGGATTCTTGTCTAGACAAGAGATACAATTAGAGTGCTCACTTTTCATTTGGAGTTATTTATAGGTGTTTTCTAGATACCTGATTTATATGTTAAAATGTTAAACAAAATAAGATACTGTTAGTTTTTTGTTGTAAAGAATAATCAGTGTGTGTTCGTGTGTGTGTGTGTGTGTGTGTGTATGTGTGTGTGTGTGTGTGTGAGAGAGAGAGAGAGAGAGAGAGAGAGAGAGAGAGAGAGAGAGAGAGAGAATATCAATTCAGTAAGGCAATTTACTTTTCCCCCAAAAAAGCCTCTATCTTTGGTGATTAGGAGAATATGCTATTGGGATAGGGGATGAACAGTAGCATATAGGATAAATCAAGTGTTAGTCTATTTTAAGAACCTATGAAAACAACTGAGTCAAGAATCAATCTTGAAATTTGAACAAATAGTTCAGATGACAATTCTAAGAAACAGAGTGAGCCAAGTCCAATGGACAGAGCAGTGAGTAATTAGGTATTGGATAGGCAGTGAAGAAATGGGACTCCCAGGAGGTAAAGGTTAAGAAAAACAAATGCAGAGGAATAGAGTCAAGACATCAGGAACTAAAGATCCATAAGCACCAAACTTAGACTCGTGGGCTGTTGCTAAGTAAAGACTAGGGAACAAACATGCAGAACAAACAGTCTCATGACTTCAGGGAATTTAAGTCCATAGATGACAAATTAACTAAGTCAAGAAAAATGAGACTTTCTTCATTGGTTAATGTCTATACATAGGAGCTTCAAATATATATAAAGCCCTATGCTCAGCATCAATATTGGCTACCCTTGCAGGACCGCTCCCCTCTGTGGGAGCTTTAACCCTGCTGCTCTCTTTGGTGGATCAAGTAGACTCTGGAGGAAGGCAGTGTGCAATTGATGGTGCAGGGCCTGGGCTACACTCGGGCAGTGCCAGAAGGCCCTGCTGGGCTCTGGAGTCTGCCAAAGCCACCAGGGGTGATCTGCCTCTCTGCTTGCTTGCCTCTTTAAAATAAACTCTCTACTTTCACTTTTCTGGTGTCTGCAACTAAGAAACTCTGTATCAGGGGGATAAATAGCACTTGTGCTGTTACAGTAGGTTGGCCTTGGGTAAATGATTTCTCAAGGTATTCTTGAAGTAACTTGGAATTTCCAAAGGATACTTAGGCAGTGTATCTAGAACCACATAAAAATTGGAAATGTTCTTTTGTTAGGAAAAATAAACTAAAAATAATACTGTGTATTCAAACACGAAGTCCTCAAACCATTCCCTTCTGCCTGGTAGGCTTTTGATGAGATCTCCCTCTCCTTGTGACTAGGACTAAGATTTAGATCTAGCTGAGATCTTTGGACCAGAGTTTGATCCAGGCTTTCAAGTTAGTGGGGCTGGCCCTTCCCTATGACCTTAAGTCAAGGGGACTGGAGCCTCAGAACATCAAAGGCAGAATTATTTCTAGATAAAGTACTTTCTGGATGAGTCTGGACCTTGGTAAAAATAGAGTTGAGAAGACACAAATTAAAACAGAGATGATCTAACTCTAGTAGGGTTTCCCAAATTACCACTAGTGGTATATGAAATGATTTTCAGTTGTTCATAAATAAAGTTTTTAATTTTAAAAGTTACATATATATTTCAGTACATGTTGGGTAATTTGAAGTGTCTCTTAACTCTTCTGGAGGTTTACCCCTTTTCATGCCAATAAGGGAAAACATCTTTGATTCATAGTGACTGTCAATTTTTATGGGATAAATACAGCCAAAATAGCTGGTTTCAAGCCACCATGGATTTAGAAACTAGCTAAAAAATTCTTGATTATGCAACAATAGACTATCATGTGTTGGCATGAACTAGGGTAAGCTGACTTCTGAGTAGCACAAAATAAATTTCCCAGTACTGCCACCACCCACAAACACTACTATAACTATTACGATTTCAATGCATTGGATGTATGAATATTTGAGGGAAAATTGGCATATTTAAAATATTGAGTCATTCCAGTTCATACATATGATGCATTCCTCTATTTGTTTAGGGTGTCTTTAATTTTTCTCAATAACAATTTGTCAGTTCAGGTTTTCTTTCTTCTTTTCTAATCTGTTTCCATAGATTTCCTGCTCATTTGCTTTAGCTAAATTTATTCCTAAGAATTTTATTTTTGATGATATATTTACATAATATATACATATAAAACTTAATGTAAATGTAACATTTAAAAATATTTGTTGCTGATGTAAAACTGCATTTAAAAAGATTGTTAACTTGTACCCAACAATTTTCCATGCCCCATATACAAATTCTAAAATTTGTATATACATACTTTTTTGGGATTTTCTGTGTATACACAGTCTTTTTATGTGAATAACAGTTTTTTCTTTTCTTTTTTTTTTTTTAACACATGCCTGATATTTCTTGTCACCTTGCTGTATTGTGTTTCAGTACAATATCAAATAAAATTGTGACAGCTGGCATTCTTTTTCTATTCCGGATTTCAAAATGAAAATTTTTCATATTTACTATAAGTTGACATTTGTTATAGTGCTTTTGTTGGTGGTGTTTGATTTGGTTTTGTTTCTATATATGGCCTTTACTGAATTAGGGAAATGTTCTAGTTTTAGTTTCCCAGAGTTTTTTATTATGAATAGTTACTGTATTTTATCAAATGCCTTTTTTTCTATCTACTTAGATCATATGACTTTTTTCTTTTTAAGCTAATATAATAAATTATCTGGATGTATTATATTATACCAACCTCAAATCCCTAGATAAACTAGGAAATATATATTACTTGTTTTAGTTTACTAGCAATTTGTTTAAAATCCTTACATCAATGATCTTAAAAGTGATTATTTGTAATTGTTAAATTAATATCCTTGTTAGGTTCTACTACCAAAATTATTCTGGTCTTGTAAAATTAAATAAAGTGTATAACTCTTTTCTATTGTCTGGAAGAGTATGGATTTATTTCTTCTTAAATGTTTGGTTGAATTGACAAATATGTAAAAGAATATAGTAATATTCAAATTTTATAGTTGTTAGTTTTGTAAAATCATACTGTTATAAATTTTCATCACTTCAACATTTTCAAATTCATTTAAAAAGTTGTTCATAATATCCTCTTATAATCTACAAATTTGTAGTGTTGTCTCCTTTTTATTGCAGATATTAATTTTTCATGTTTTTATTTTTCTTCTTTAATGTCAATTACCGGTTTTTATTTATTTTATTTTGTGGTACTGAAGACTGAACTCAGGGGCATTCTGTCTCTGAGCTACACCCCTAGTACTATTTTATTTATTTTATTTTGAAACAGGGTCTCACTAAGTTGTGGAGAGTCTCACTAAGTTACTGAGGCTAACTGTAAACCTGTGATCCTCCTGTCTCAGCCTCTCAAGTACTGAGATTATAAGCGTGTACCACTACACCCAGTTAGCTATGGGTTTTTAAATATTACTAATCCCCTCCAAGAAACAACATTGACATTTTATTGTTTTTTCTATTATTTATTTTCTATATCATTATCTGTTAACTTTATTTCTCCTCTACTTTCCTTAGATTTTATTTTATTATTTTCTAACTTTTTGAGATAAATGTATAATAATGTATAATTCATTGATTTTCAGATTTTTCTTAATACATACTCGTGTGTGTGTGTGTGTGTGTGTGTGTGTGTGTGTGTGTGTGTGTGTATGTTTGGGATTGAACTCAGGGGCATTCTACCTCTGAGCTACACCACAGTCCTATTTTATTTGTGATTTTGAAACAGTGTCTCACTAAGTTGCTGATGCTCTTCAGGAACCTGCAAACCTTCTGTCTCAGCCTCCTAAGTACTGGGATTGCAGGTATGCCTGCAATCACCATGCCTGGCTTGATTATATGCTCTTGAAGCTCTAAATTTCCACTATATATGACTATTGCCATATCTCAGATATTTTTGTACTTAGTAATTTCTTTTTTTTTAAATTGGTGCATTGTAATCATACATCTTTGTGAGGTACAAGCTGCTAGAGGCATACATGCACACATCTCTCATTTAAATCTTCCACAGTTTTCTGCATATGGTTAACCAGTTTTGCCAACACCATTTATTGAAGAGGCTATCTTTTTTCCAGTGTATGTTTTTGGCTCCTTTGTCAAAAATCAATTGGCTGTACATATGTGGATTTGTTTCTGAATCTTCTATTCTGCTCCATTGGTTTATGTGTGTGTGTTTGTGCCAATACTATGCAGTTTTTATTACTGTGGCTTTGTAGTATAGTTTGAAGTCAAGTATTGTGATACCTTCTGCATGGTTCTTGTTGATAAGAACTATTTTGGCTATTCTGAGATTTTTGTTGTTCTAAATGAATTTAAGGACTGATTTTTCTATGTCTGTAAGGAGTGACCTTGATAATTTAATAGATACCACCATATTGGATCTGTAGATCATTTTTGAGAGAATGGCCATTTAGATGCTATTTATTCTGCCAATGACAGAGTATGGAAGATCTTTCCATCTTCTAAGGTCTTCTTCAATTTCTTTTTTCAACTTTTTATAGTTTTCCTTGTAGAAGACTTTTACCTCCTTGGTTAGGTTTATTCCTAAGTATTTTATTTTTCTGCATGATCATTGTGAGTGGAATTGTTTTCTGGATTTCTTTTTCAGCAGATTTATGGTTGGCATATAGGAAAGCTTCTGACTTTTTAAGATTGATTTTGTATCCAGGGACTTTGCTGAATTTGTTGATTAGTTCTATAAATCTTTTGATTGAGTTTGTTAGGTCTCCTAAGTATAGTATCATGTCATCTACAAAAAAGGATAGTTTTAGTTCTCCTTTTCCTATTTATAGACTTTTGATTTCCTTCTCTTGCCTTATTACTCTGGCTAGAATCTCAAGTACTATATTGAGCAGAAGTGGTGATAATGGACATCCCTGTCTTGTTCCTGTTTTTAGTGGGAACTCTTCTTCTTCATTTAATATGATGTCGGTTCTGGGCCCGTTGTATATTGCCTTTATGATGTTGAGGTACATTCCTTCTATTTGGATTCTCTGCACTGCTTTTAGCATGAATGGATGTTGGATTTTATCAAATGCTTTTTCAGCATCAATTGAAATGATCATGTGATTTTTGTCTTTGATTCTGTTTATATGGTAAAATACATTGATTGTTTTTTGTATGCTGAAACAGCCTTACATTCCTGGGATGAACCCGACTTTATCATGGTGTATAATTTTCTTGATGTGGTTTTGAATGTGCATTGCTAGTATTTTGTGTGGCAGTTTTGTGTCTAAGTTCATCAGTGATATAGTCCTATAGTTTTCTTTTTTGAGCTGTCTTTATTTGGCTTTGGTTTAATGTGATGTTGGCTTTATAGAATGTATTTGGCAGAGTCCCATTTCTTTATATATCATGGAATAGATTGAGGAGTAGTGGGATTAACTCTTCTGTAAGGTTTTATAAAATTCACTTGGAAAACCATCCGGCCCTGGGCTTTTCTTTGATGGTAAACTCTTGATTGCTACTTCTATCTCTTTGATTGCTATTTGTCAGTTTAAGTTTTCTATATCTTCTTGACTCAATTTTAGGAAGGTTGTATGTGTCTAGAAATTTGTCAATTTCTTCTAGATTTTCCATTTTGTTGGAGTATAGTTTTTCAAAGTAGTTTTTGCCGATCCTCTGGATTTCCACACTGTCAGTGGTAATATCACATTTTTCATCTCTTAAATTGGTAATTTGGGTTGATTCTCTCTTTCTTTTGGTTAGGTTGGCTAGTGATTTATCTATCTTGTTTATTTTTTCAAGAACCCAGCTTTTGGTTTTGTTGATTTTCTATATTTTTCTACTTCATTAATTTCTGCTCTGATTTTCATAATTTCCTGTCTTCTACTGGCTTTGGGGTTAAACTGCTCTTGTTTTTCATGGGCTTTTAGCTATGTCATTAGGTTATTTATTTGGTGATCTTCTGTTCTTACGTGGGCACTCAGTGCCAAGAATTTTCCCCTTAGGTTTTGATACATTGTGTCTGTTTTCATTTGTTTCTAGGAATTTTTTAATTTCTTCCCTTACCTCTTCTATGACCCATTCCTCGTTCAGCAGTGTAGTTTCCGTCTCCATGTGTTTATGTGGTTACTCTGGGTCTTCTTATAGTTGATTTCTAGTTTTATTCCATTGTGGTCTGAAAAGACTCAGGGAATTATGTTACATTTTTTGAATTTGCTAGTGCTAGCTTTGTGGCCCAGAATGTGGTCTATTTTGGAGAAGATTCCATAGGCAGCTGAGAAAAATGTGAATTCAGCTGTAGTTGGATAAAATGTTCTGTATGTGTCTAATAGATCCATCTGGTTTATGGTATTCTTTATGTCTGAGGCATATTTAATGACCTTTTGTCTAGAAGATCAGTCTAATGATATGAGAGATATGTTGAAATTTCCCAGTATTATTGTATTGGAATTTATATGTGACTTTACATCACGAAGGGTTTGTTTTTTGAAAGTGGCTGCACCTATGTTTGGGGCATAGATGTTGATAATTGTTATTTCTTCTTGCTGAATTGTTTCTTTTACCAGTAAAAAATGACCTGCTTTGCCTCTTCTAATAAGCTTAGGCTTGACGTCTGACTTATCTAATATCATAGTTGCTACTTCTACTTGTCTTTGACATCCATTGGCATGGATTCCTTTCTCTAGCCCTTCACCTTTAGCTTGTGGGAATCTTTGTTTGTAAGGTGTGTTTCTTGCAGGAAGCATATAGATGGATTTTGGTTTTTAATCCATTTTGCCACCTTGTGTCTTTTTATTGGGGAGTTGAAGCCATGTATATTCAGTGTGATTATTGAGAGATGATTTTTAATTCCTAACATTTTGAGTTTTAACTTTTGTTTGTTCTTCTTTGCTTAGTTGTTTGCTTCCTGGAAATTATTGTTTCTCTGGTTCTGACATTTATTTGTTAGTTCTTTTTTGTAGTTAATCTGTTTGAGTATTCTGGTTTGGAAGACATAAATTCTTTTAGTTTCTGTTTGTCATGGATGGTTTTTATTTCCCTGTTGATTTTGAGAGATAGTTTTGCTGGGTAGAGAATCTTGGCTGCAAGTTATTTTCTTGCAGAGTTTGGAATATGTTGCTCCAGGTCTTCTTGGCTTCCATGACTTGGTTTGGGAGGTCTGAAGTGATTCTAATTGATTTGCCCTAAATGTCACTTTGTCTTTTAGTTTTGTTGCCTTTAAGATTCTCTTCTTGACCTCTATTTTGATTATTATGTGGCATGGTGAACCTTTTCTTTGATCTTGTCTACTATATGTTTCCTGTACCTGTGTGTGGACTTCTCTTTCTATCTTTGGAAATTTTTCTGAAATTACTTCTTTGAAAAGATGATTGATTCCTTTGGTTTCACTTCTAATCCCTCTTCTATGCTTATTACTCTTAGGTTAGCTTTCTAAAATTGGTCTAGATCTTGTCAATGTCCAATTAATTCTGTCAAAATTTTTTTCTAAACTATGTACTCTGTGTTCATTTTTGGATTGGTCATCTTCTAAGAGTGATATTCCATTTTCCATGTGGTCGTATCTGCTCTTTATAGTTTGTATTGATGCTCTCACTTCAATTATTGCATCTTTCACATCCTTCAATGCTCCTCTTTGATTCCTGTCAGATTCTTTGTTTATTTGTTCCTTTATTTCTTTCTAGCTTTCTCTCTGAATTCTTTTCAGAAATTTTGTATCGTTTCTACTATTAAATATCTGAATTATTCTCCTGGTAATCTTTGCAATTCTGTGTTGGTGAGTTCTGTTATTGTGGGATGGTGGTAGTTCATTGTTTCTTTGCTATTTTTCCTTTCCATGATTTCCGTATTCTTAAGTTTATATCTTTGCTGTGTTTTCTAGGTTTGTCTCAATTTATATGTTTCTTATTTCTATTTTCTTTCTATCATTAGTGTCTTGTACTGAGTTGTGATTACTCTAGGGCTTTTTCTGCCTGCTGCAGTGGTGCCTTTGGTGGGTTTCAGGTGTTGATGTCCAGGATCTGTTTGTTGCTTCTATTATGGGGATTTGTCTCAGAGGTAGAACAGTTTGTGCCCTCTGTGTTTTTAAGCTCTGATGTGGGATATGTTGAGCTATTTCTTCTATCAGCTGAGGTAAGTTTATCCTTGGAGTCTGGAAGCTCTCTGGTGGTTCAGCTCTCTGGTTCAATCTAGGCAGTAGGTATTTAGAGGTGTCTGCTGGTATATACAAGGGTAAGTTTTGTTGTGTTCAATGGTAAAGTTTGGGTGAGGGGGGAGAAACTGCAGTGATAGGTGCAAGAATAGGGTAACGTAGAACATATGATCAAGTAGAATGAGAGTTTGAGTGTGTTAAAGTGATATATGGAAGAGATTAGAGATAGTGGATATGTGAGAGGATTCTTGTAGTCAATTTAGAGTATTTAGGTATAGTGATATGAAATGGTCTTGATATAAGACAGAGATAAAAAAAGAAAAGAGGAAAGAGAGAATAATGTTGAAGAAAATAATATAGATAGGAAAGAAGGGGGAAGCTTGTAAAAGGGATAAGGACAGACAAATGAGAGCAGACAAATGAGAAAAAAAATAACAAAAGAACCACCCAACCATCCCAACAAACAAAAACAACAACAACAAAAATAAAACAAAGTAATACAAAACAGAAATAGAATAAGAAAAAAAAACCTGCAAGTATATAAGTACAGAGTAGACTTAGCCTCTGCAGTCCTCTTGGATCTGCATGGATATTTTCAGCTTTTAAATGTCTACTCACTATAGTAGATTTTCAAGCATGTTTCAGGCATTATTATTTGCTCATTGTCCTATAGTGGTGATGTCCTTTTGTGGACCCCCTCGTGAGTCACCTACAGTGGTTAGGATCCTGACCTGATGTCTTTCTCTGTCAGTGCAAGCACCAAGTTCTGCTGGTGCCTCTCCTGCCTCAAGTTTGTGTCTCTGAGCTCTCCAAAAGGCCTGTCCGAGTGCTATTTTCTGACTATGTAGGCAGCGGGCATCACTGGATCTGGACCCAGTGTAATCCCGAGGCTCTGAGCTTTCCACAGACCCTGTGTCTGTGTCTTTCTCTCTGCCTTTGCAGGTGGCAAGTATCCAGTCTAAATGTGGGGCATTCTCTAGGGGGCCTATAACGTCTCTATGCCCTGTGTGCTCTGAGTCCCTCCTGTACTTCTGCTCCTATCCAACCACTACAGTGGTGGGCCACCAAGTCTATCATTTGCCACAGGAGCCCCTGAGGCCTTTCAGTTAACTTACAATTGAGTGCTGCTCTGGCTCTGGAGGGAGAAGTGAGCTGGGGTGTCCCTGCTGCAGGCTCAAGCTGGATGTCCCGGGCATTGCAGGCTCTGTCGATTGTGTGGGGATATGCTGCCTGATTAGAGTGTAGAGTTCTGTAGTCGCTTACTCCACACCTGGTTGCTGGGTTTGCAGAAGGTCATTAGATGCCTCAGTGTTAGTAGATCCCACACCACACGGGTAGCTCAATGGCAGTAGTGGTGCCACTGTAGCACGCTGGCTCCTTTTCTCTCCCTGGTCAACTTTCTGGGTTTTTTTTAGCTGCATTTCAATTTTTGTTACTTTATTCACTTTTTCACTCCATTTTTTATTTGTCAAGAACTTGCTTCTATGGCAGTTTTGATTCGAGTTTTACAGTGCCTGAGATGAGGTATTTCTCTCATTTGCCATCTTTCTGCCATCCCCCTGTATTTAGTAATTTCTTTATACTTCAATTGAAAATATTTATAATATGTTAAGAAGATGAATATAATATTTCAATGTGTAATAATTTTCAACATGTTCTCTTCATTAAGCCATGGTTTAAACATGCATTTCTTTTTTTAACTATACTTTTATTGATACATTATCATTATACATCATAGTGAGGTTCAATGTGATATAAACATACATGCATACAGCACTTGGTGTGTTTCCCTCCGGATCCCATTCTCTTCTCCCCATCTATGTTAGTGAGATTGGTAGCATACCTTCATAAATAAATAAGGGTATTCCCATAACATATCTGTTATTAATTTTTAAGTTACTTTTGCTATGACCATAATTCATACTCTGTATAATTTCAGTTCTTGAAATTCATAAAATCTTACTTTGTGGCCTATTACATGGCAAATTTTTGTACTGTTCCAGGTGTATTTGAAAATAATATTTATTTTTCAGGTTTTAGGTGTGTTTTTTATGGATGTCAAGTACCTCATTTGATATTGGTATAATTCCACTGTATCCTGATTGTCTATCTTCTTATTGTAAAGGTATTTTACTAAATATATCCAAATATAAAATTACTTTAAAAGTATTTCTTTTTTTCTTTAAATTCCACTTTATCTGATATTATGGTTAAACAAACTTTGATAAATCTTTTTCATCATTTTACTTTTGATCTTCTATCTGTATATTTTAGATATCTCTCACAAATAGAATATGGTTTTTAATGCACTCTAATAATTTTTATCTTTTAAACTATAACATTTAATCCACACATTTAATTACTACCCTATTTGAATTTAAATTTAGCATTCTTATATTAGCTTTCTATTTTTCTTGACTACTTTGTCTTTTTTTGCTTCTTCTTTCTAGCTTTTACTTAAATGGATAATTTTTATACATTTTTCTCTATTTCCTCAAAAGTTTTACACTCTTACTCCTCATTCAGTCATTATCTTAGTAACTACATCATGTATTCTTGAGTAATATAAAATATATAATGTTAACTATTTTTTTAAACTCTACCGAGACATTGCAAGTAAATCAAAGATATTAAAATAATATAATCTCATTTTCCTCTTTTTAATTATGGTTATGTAATTCCATTTATTCTTTATATTAATACAAATACCATTATTCATTTTACATATATATTTATATATACATTTGTGCACACACACACACATATATATATATATATGCACACACATATATAATACTAATAGAATTATTTGGCATAGTTAATAATTCTTTTAATTTGCTCACTTATTTAACTGTTGTATTTACCCTCCAGAAGTAGGATAATTCCTCATCCAAAATTCAGTTCAGATGTCTAGACCTGATTATGCCACACATATCAAGGTTTATTTTTACATAATGAGGCTGTCTTGAGAGAGCAGAGAAGACCTCCCAAGCTAGTCAAAAAACATCATTTAAGATTAGGAAAAGGGAACTGTTTCTATGGTAGTTAGAGGGTAAGACTGGGATAAGGGCTCTCTACATGAGTAGAGTCTTGAATGGCTTGTCTTCCATTGGCACAAAGAGAGGAACACAGCAGTTTTCATAATAGCTTACTCAGGTGTGGAACAGAGGAGAAGAGGGAGGGAGTAAAGTTTAAAAGCTTTCAGCAATCAAATATCAAAAAGTGGAGTCAAATTTCTTTTAATTGGGTGCATTGTAATTTTATATCATATTGTGGTATAGAATGTCAGAAAAATACATGCATACATCTCTTGTTGTCCTCCATACTCAGTCCCCCCACCCTCACCCTGCAAGCCTTTGAGATTGGAATTGGCAATTGTGTATATACATTCATAGAATTATTTCTACTATTGCATTCTTTATGACTTCACACACTCCCTTCACTAGTTCCCCTCAGTCATTCCTCTGGAGTCTCTGCTCATTTATCTGATGTTGCCCTTTTTTCCAAATATCTCTCTAGCTTCCACTTATAAGAAAGAACATACATCTACTCATTCTTTGGGACTGGCTGTACTCAGTATAACATTTGTGAGTTACATCCATTTTCCTGCAAATGGTGTGATTTTGTTCTTCTTTATGGCTGATTAAAATTTTATTGTGTATATATGCCAAAGTTTTGTCATCTATTCATCTGTTGATTGACATCTAGGTTGGTTTTATAATTTGTCTATTGTAAATTGTGCTGCTATGAACATAGATATGCAGCATTACTATGATATTCTGATTTCATTTCCTTTAGGAAGATGCCCAGGAATGCTGTCAATGGTTCATATGGTAGTTCTATTCCCAATCTTCTAATTATATTCATGTTTCTATTATTCTTCATGTCTTCCTACATTCTAAACTTCCATATGAGTTCTTTTTCCTTCTGTCTGAAGAATATCCTTTAGTATTTTAGTCTATCGACCCCTGGGAAATCACCTTACTTGTTAATCTGAAAAGACTTTTTTTGCCATCAATTTCAGATGTCATAACACTTGAAGATATCATTTTATTGCTAGGCAAAGTCCTTTGTTTCTGCTGAGCATTACCTGTCTGATTGTTACCGTTTTGGAGGTTATGTCTTTTGATAGCTGACTTTTAGATTTCTTTCTATTTTTGAGTTTCAACAGTTTTATCATTTAGTATCTCCATGTGATTTTTTTTCAGTTATTTTCCCTAGAATTTGTGTGCTTCTTGAATCTATAACTTCTCTTTCTCCAGTTTAAAAATAAAAAAAAACTCTTAGCTATTACTACTTCAAAGTTTGCATTGGCCTGATTATATCCCCCCTCATTTTTTGTGGTCCTGGGGATTGCAACTGGGGCATTCTAAGTCCGAACTACATCCCCAGCTCTTTTTTTTTTTTTTTTTGAGAAAGGATTTAACTAAGTAGCTGAGGGCCTCACTAAGTTGTGTTCTTGGACCTGCCATCCTCCTGTCTCAGCCTCCCAAGTACTGGGCTTATAGGCATGTGGTACCAAGCCCGACCTCCTTTCTTTTTCCTTTTAGCCCTATTATTTCTCTCCTTTCTCTATATGACTCCATTTGTTTTTTTTCTTTTTATATTTACTTTTATTGTAGTAATTCGTGCATTGTAAGCATACATCTTTGTTAGGTACAAATTGTTAATGACATATTTGCACACATTTCTGATTTGACCCCTTCCCCAATTCCCACTCCGCTCCCTCGCCCTCCCTCCCTCTCAGGTTCAGTTCAGTGAGTGACCTTGATATAGTTGTGAAAGTACATCATGTACCTTAGGGTGTCCCCCCTCCCCATCCATCCCCTTCAATTTAATCAACTTCTTTGCTTATCGAGGGTCTCTCCTTTTCATCTGGAGACCCTCCTATGCCTCATCTTCTCCCTAGCATCTGCATATTAGGGAGAACATATGCTTCTTTACTCTTTGTGACTGGCTAATCTCACTTAACATAATGTTTTCCAGTTGCATCCATTTCCCTGCAAATAGCATGATTTTGTTCTTCTTTATGGCTGAGTAAAATTCCATTGTGTACATATCCCATAGTTTTGTAATCCATTCATCTGTGGAGAGACATCTTGGCTGCTTCCATAGTTTGGCTATTGTGAATTGTGCAGCTATAAACATAGATACACATGCATCGTTCTGATAGTTTGGTTTCCATTCTTTTGGGTAGATACCCAGTAGTGGTATTGCTGGGTCATATGGTAGATTCACTCCCATTTGTCTGAGGGTCCTCCATACTGTTTTCCACAGTGGTTGCACAAGTTTGCAATCCCACCAACAATGTATTAGGGTTCCCACTTCTCCATACCCTCGCCAGCAGGTGTTTTTCATGTTTTTTTTTCTTTTTATGATTGCCATTCTGACTGGAGTTAGGTGAAATCTCAGGGTAGTTTTGATTTGCATCTCCCTGCTTGCCAATGATGTGGAACATTTCTCATACATTTATTGGTCACTTGTATTTCTTCTTTTGTGAAGTGTCTATTTAGATCCTTTTCCCGTTTTTTGATTGGGTTATTTGCTTTCTTAGCTATGATTTTCTTGAGTTCTTTATATATCCTAGATATTAGACCTCTATCTGAAGAGTAACTGGCAAAAATTTTCTCCCACTCTGTAGGCTCTCTGTTGAGGTTCTTGATAGTTTCCTTTGCTGTGCAGAAGCTCTTCAGTTTAATGCAATCCCATGTATTGATCTTCCTTTGAGCTGCTTGTGCTTTGGGGGTCTTGTTGAGAAAGTTTTTACCTGTGCCTATGTGTTCAAGTGTTGGTCTTATGCCCTCTTCAAGTAGCTGCAAGGTCTCTGGCCTAACTTCCAGGTCCTTGATCTACCTTGAGTTGACTCTTGTGCAGGATGAGAAGGTGGGGTTTATTTCCATTTTCCTGCATATGGTTAACCAGTTTTGCCAACACCATTTGTTAAAGAGGCTATCTTTTTTCCAGTGTACATTTTTGGCTCCTTTGTCAAAAATCAGTTGACTGTAAGCCTGTGGGTCTGTTTCTGAGTATATGACTTCATTTAAATATTAGACCCTCTTACTGTATCCTCTATATCTGTTACCTTCTTTTCTGTTTTTTCTCATCCCATTGATATATACTTCAGTGAGGATATTCTAGTTGACTAAGTCTCTCATTAGCTTTGTATAATCAATTAGATTCCTCCATAGAGTTCTTAATTTTAATTCTTGTTCTAATTTACATTTACTTTAATCTTCTATAAAAATTCTTAATCTTGTTATTTATCTTCTAGAACATGATAAGCAGATTTATTTTAAAGTCTTATCTAATTATGCCAATTTCTAAAACCTCTATAGAATCATTTTTACTGAATACAATTTCTGCAAGGTTTTGTTCATATTGTCTTTTTCCTTGTGGGGATATTTTTAAATTATGAGCTAGATATGACAGCTTAATATTGTTCATAGAAATAATTTGGTGCCCAAGATAATGATCTCTTCCTTCAGAAAGACATCTGAGGCCTCCTGCAAACCAGCTATGACACAAGCACTCCTGAGTGAATGAAGACTCTGGTAATCTGGTATCACTTTAATTTCTACTTCAAGGACTAAGATAATTCAAGGATAAGCCATAATAACTTGTCTACTTTGGGTTTATATTACTCCATAGGATATGTCCCTTTGTGGCTCCATCACAGTTGTTCATATCTACCCATCATCTTTGAGTGAGATTAGCTTAGCCTTTTCTATCATTGTTTTTCTTCTCATACTTTTTGTTTTAATTGACATTTAATAAGTATACAGATTTATGGGTACATTGTGACATTTCAATACAAGTATACAATGTGTAATGATCAGATCTGGGTAACTGGTGTATCTATCACCTCAGTTATTTATCATTTCTTCATGTTGGAAACACTCAGAATCCTACTATTTTTTTAAAATACTCATTTAATATTTGTCAATCATAGTAATCCTATTATACTATAAAATATTAGAAATCATTCCTCCTGGTCAACTGTATTCCTGTACCCATTGACCATCTTCTCACCATCTTCTCTCCCCCCATCTCCTCCCTAGCTCTGCTAACCACTTATTCCAGTCAGCATTCTTACAGCCATAATCTAAAGATTGGTCATGTAACTTAGAGGAAAGATTTATTTTCTTACGGTTTCAGGTTCAGGCCATGTGAGGCCAGGGACCACAGATCTCAGAGCATGCTGGTGGGAGGTGGACAAGGAGAGCACATGGGCTGTGCTCCTCACATCATTGATGCCAGAAGCAAGAGGGAGGAGGAACCAAATATAATCCCTAAGGTTGCACCCCCCAGGGACCCACCTCCAGCCACACCCTACTGGCCTACTGGGTGCAACCCAGGTAATCCATTACGATGGATTTATCCACTGCTGGATACAACTCTCAAGACTCAATTGTATAAACTCCAAACACCAATTTATGAGCTCTCCAAGGGGCCGTTCTGTATCTAACCATAACACTACTATTCTATTCTCTTCTATGAGGTAAACTTTTTACCTCTATGTAAAAGTAAGAACATGCGAGATTTGTTTTTCTGTAACTGGCTTATTTCACTTAATGTCCTTCCATTCCATCCATGTTGTTGCAAATGAAAGGAGTTCATTTATAACTAAATAATATTCCATTGGGTATATAAACCATCTCAATGGACACATAGGTTGATTTTCTGTCTTGGCTATTATGAATATTGCTGCAATAATAATGGGAATGTACATGTCTCTTCAATATATTGATTGCAATTCCTTTGGCTATATACCCAGTAGCAGAATTACTGGATTGTAGGGTAATTCTAGTTTTTGGAATTCCATATGGTTTTCCAAAATGGCAGTACTAATTTACACTTTCACCAATAGTGTAGGAAGATTTCACTTTCTTTATATCTTTGCCAGCGTTTGCTGTTGCTGTTGTTGTTGTTGTTATTATTGTTGTTGTTATTATTATTATTATTTATCTTTTATGTTATAGTCATTCTAATGAGGTTGATATGATATTTCACTGTGGTTTTGACATATGTTTTTCTGATGATAACTGATACTGAATTTTGTATTTATTATTAGCCATTTGTATATTCTCGTTTGAAAATCATTCAGGTCATTTGCTCATTTTTAAATCAAATTACTTGGGTTTTGTTTATTTTTATGGGTTTTTTTGGTACGTGATTTGTGTGTGTGTGTGTGTGTGTGTGTGTGTGTGTGTGTGTGTTTGTGTGTTTGCTGTTATGTTGTTATAATTCCTCATATATTCTAGAAAT
This sequence comes from Graphiurus murinus, assembly GCA_004027655.1. NCBI lineage: Eukaryota > Metazoa > Chordata > Mammalia > Rodentia > Gliridae > Graphiurus > Graphiurus murinus. The sequence goes on from PVLC010000494.1 coordinate 184,194, forward strand.
TAATCTCTTGTCAAATGAATAGTTTGCAAATGTTTTCTCCCATTTCCTTTGCTGTACAGAAGCTTTTTAGTTTGTTATAATCCTATTTGTCAATTTTTGCCTTTTTTTGGCCCTGCCTTTGGGATCAAATCCAAGAAATATTTTCCCAACCAATGTCCTGAAGCATTTCCCTCTATTTTCTTTTATAAATTTCATAGTTTCAGATCTTACATTTACATCTTTGAACCATGTCAAGTTGATTTCTGTATATGGTAAGAGAAGATAGTCTAGTTTCTTTCATCTGCATATTGCTGTATAGTTTTCCCACACCATCTTTTGAAGAGACTTTATTTTCTCTGTTACTGATTCCCTTATTAAAAATTAGCTTGTTGTAAATTCATGGATTATTTTTTGAGTTCTCTGTCCTATTCCATTAGTCTATGAGTCTGTTTTAATTTTTATGTTTGTTTGTTTGTTTGAATGTTTGTTTGTTTTTGTGTTACTGGGGATTGAATCCAGGGGCATTCTACCACTGAGTTACAGGCCTTTTTTATTTTTAAACAGGATCTCACTAAGTTACCATGCACTGGCCTTGAACCTGTGATCTTCCTTTCTCAGCCTTGCAAGTATTTGGATTACAGTCATAAACCATCATGCCCAGCTTGTGTATCTGTTTTTGTAACAGTACTATGACACTTTTGTTACAATGGCTTCGTAGTATATTTTGAAATCAGGAATTGCAAGGCTTCCAGCTTTGTACTTTTTGCTCAGAATTACTTTTGTTCTTTGGGGTCATTTGTAACTCCATATAAATTTTAGGAGTGTCTTGTTGTTTCTTTGAAGAATATTATTGGTATTTTGAGAGGAATTGCATTAAACCAGTAGATCACTTCAGGTAGTATGAACATTTTAACAATATTAATTCTTCTATCCGTGAGGGATGTCATTACATTTTTGTGTGTGTGTATTCTTTTCAATTTCTTTCAACAATGTTTTGTAAGTTTCATGTAGAAATCATTTAATTTCTTGGTTAAATTTATTCCTAGTACTTCTCGTAACTATTGTAAATGAGATTGATTTCTTAAATTTCTTTCTCAGCAATTTTGCTATTGGTGCATGAAAAGCTATTGATCTAAAAAACTCATAAAAGTACTGATTTTTGTATATTCATTTCCTGAATGTGCTAATTGCAATAGTTTTTTGGTGATATATTTAGGTTTTTCTATATATAAAACCATGTCATCTGCAAACAAGAGTAATTTGACCTTCTCCTTTTCTATTTGGTTGGCCTTTATGTCTTCCTCTTGCTTTACTGCTGTGGCTAAGTCTACATAGTATTACATTGAATAAGAATGGTAAAAATGGACATCCTTGTTGTCTTCCTGATCCTAGGGAATCAATTTTAGCTTTTTCTAATTTAGTATGATTTTTTTTTTTTTTTTTTTTGCGGTAATGGGGATTGAACTCAGGGGCATTCTACCTCCGAGCTATACCCCCAGCCCTATTTTTTTATTCTTTATTTTGAAACAGGGCCTCACTAAGTTGCGGAGGGCCTCACTAAGTAGCTGAGGCTGGCCGCAAACCTGGATCCTCCAGTCACAGCCTCCCAAACGCTGGGATTACAAGTGTGTGCCACCACACCCGGCTCTCAGTATGATTTTGACGGTAGGTTTGTCATATAGCCTTTATTTCATTGAGGTACATTTATACTATATCTACTTTTGAGTTTTTATTTTCATTATCATGAAAGGATGTTGAATTTTGTCAAATTCTTTTTCTGCATTAATTGAAATGATCATATAGCTCTAATTCTTCACTCTGTTAGTGTGATATATTATCTTTATTAATTTATATATGTTTAACCACCCTTGCATCTATGGGATAAATTCCACTTGATCATGGTATATAATTTTATTTATATGATACTGGATTAAATGTATAGTATTTAGCTGGGAACTTTCACATCTATGTTCATTAGGAATATCGGTCTATAGTTTTCTTTATTCATTTTGTTCTTGTCTGGTTTTGATATCAGGGTAATGCTGGCCTCATTAGAATAAATTTTAAAAAGTTACCTCTGTTTGAATTTATTGTAAAAATTAAGAAGAATTGGCATAAAGTCTTCTTTAAAGGAAGTCATCCAGTCCTGTGTTTTTCTTTGTTGGTTAACTTTTTATTACTGATTAAATTTTGTTTCTTCTTATTAGTTTGTTGATGTTTTCTATGTATTTTTGTTCAGTTTTACTAAGTTTTATGTGTCCAGAAGCTTATCTATTTCTCCTAAATTTTCCAATCTGTTTGCACATGATTTTTCATCCCTAATGTGGTAGGAATCCCTAATAATCCCTTGTATTTCTGTGATGTCACTTGTAATGCCTCCTTTTTCATCTGATTTTATTTGGTAGGTCTCTCTCTCTCTCTCTCTCTGGTCTAATTAAAGGTTCATTAATATTGTCTATCTTCTCAAAACAATCTAACTCTTTGGCTTTATTTGTTTTGTTTATTTTTTGTATTTATTCTTTTAGCCTCTCTTTTGTATTTCTGCTCTGATTTTTTCTTCTCCAATTTTGAGTTAGGTTTGTTCTTGCTTTTCTATTTCTTTTAGTTTCATCATTAGTTTTTTTAATTTGAATCCTTTGTTTTTTAATATTGGCACTCAGTGCCAATAATTACCTCTCAGTACTGCTTTTGCTGTATTCCATATGGATATGTTATGTTTCTATTTTCATTTGTTTGAAAACACTTTTAATTTCCCTTTTGATTTCTTCATTGCCTTACTGGTTGTTCAAGAGAATGTTATTTAATTCCTATGCATTTACTCAATTTCTAAAGTTTCTCGTTGTCGGTTTCTAGTTTTATTCCACCATGTCAAATAATATGTGTTATAATTTCGATTTTTGGAATTAGTTCAGACTTGTTTTGTAACCAAATATATGGCCTATCCTAAAAAAATAGTATTTATGCTGATTTCTGCAGCTGTTGGATGAAATGTTCTATAAGTGCCTATTAGGTCCATTTGGTCTAAAGTATAGCTTAGGTATACTATTTATTAATTTTTATTTGGATGATCTGCTCATTGATGAAAGTGGGGTTTTGAATTTTCTACCTTTTTGTAATAGTCTCTCTCCTTTTACATCTAATAATGTTTGTATTATATAATTGGGTACTCCAATTCTGGGTGCAAATATATTTGCAATTGTTATTTCCTCTTGTTGAAATGATCCCTTTATCATTTTGTAGTGATATTCTTTATCTCCTTTTGTAACTTTTGATGTAAAGACTATTTTATAAAATATAGCTATTTTTGTTCTATTTTAACCAAGTATAAGTATTCTTGGTTTTTATTTGCATGGTATACCTTTTATTATCTCTTCACTTTCAGTGTGTGTGTGTCTTACTGGTAAAGTGAGTTTCTTATGAGCAACATATCACTGGGCCTTAAGAAAACAAAACACAAACAAACAAACAAAAAACCTATTCATCTCATCTACATCTTTTAATTGGGGAATTTAATCTGTTTATATTCAAGGTTATTATTGATAAACAAAGTCATACTCCTATCATTTTGTTAACTTTTTTCCTAATTGTTTTGTATATCCTTTGTTCTTTTCTTGCTTGCTTTTTGTTGATCTTTGTAATTTGGTGGTTTTCTGTATCAGCAAAGTTTTATTCTCTTCACTTTATTTTTTACATACCTATTCTTCTAGTGAGTGTTATATTTTCATGTGTTATCTAGTGCTGGACTTCTTGAAGTTATTTCTTGTTGGGACAGTCTGACAATGACGAATTTCCTCAGTTTTTGCTTGTCTTAAAAGAATTTTATTTCTCCTTCAGTTTTGAAAGATATTTTTACTTGGCATGTTTTTTTTTTTCTTCCAGAACTTTGAAAATATCATCCCATTGTCTCCAGATCTATAAGGTTCCTTCAGACAAGCATACTTTTAGTTCAATGGGGATCTCCTCATATGTGACTTGGTGCTTTTTTCTTGCTATATTTAGAATACTCTCTTTGTCTTGTACTTTCTACAGTTTGACTATCATATGACTCAGAGAGGATCTTTTTTGGTTGAATCTATTGAGTCTTTTAAACTTCCAGGAACTGTATGTCTATATCTTTTTTAAAACCTGGAAAATTTTCAGCAATTGTTTTTGCTCAGTAGGTTTGTATGCCTTCCCCTTTCTCTTTTTTTTCTGGCATACACATAAAGTGAAATTTTCCTCACTTAGTGATATTCTATACATCTTGTAAGCCTTCTATATTCTTTTAAACATTTCTTCCTCCTTTTCTTTTCTTTTCCTGTGACTGGATTATTTCAAAAGAACTGTCTTCAAGCTCAGTTCTTCCGTTCTACTGGTGAGGCCCTCAACTATATTTTTAATTTCATTTAACAAGTTTGTTAGTTCTGAGACTTATGTTTGATTTTTTTTTATAATTTCTGTCTCTTTGGTGAAGTTATTTGTAACATGAATTGTCTCCATGATTTTTTTTAAAAATCATCTGTCTGTATTCCCTTGTATCTCATTAAATTTCCTTAAAAATCATTATTTTGAATTCTTTGCCATACAAAGAGACTTCTTTTTCCTTGAGATGTATTGCTAGAGAGTTGTTGTGTCCCTTTGGAGACATCAAGCTACCTTGTTTTTTTTATACTTCTTATGGGTCCCTGCATTGATATTTGTGTATTTGGCAGGTTGGTTACTTCTAATTTTATGGGGTGGCTTTCATAATAAAAGAATTTCTCCTGGTGACTTATCTGTAAGTGTCAATTACATAGGCTATGAACATTTTAAAAACTATTAATAATAATAATAATATTAGATATACCCAGGAGTATAAGATTGATATGAAGGAGAAGAAAAAAAAGAGGGGGAATGTATATCAAATATCATGTTTAAATGGTAAAATTTTGAAAACATTCCCTTTAGAATCAGAAACAAGAAGATATTACCCACTATCATTACCTCTATTAATTATTAGCAGTTAAATTAGAAAAATAAATAAGTAAAATAAAAGAAATTAGAATTGAACAGCTAGAAAAAATAGTTCTTACTTATATGTAATGTTATTCTTTAAAAATTGCTCTAAAGGCAATTAATAGGATATTAATTTTATAGGACAATTTGGCAATGTTGCTGGATATAAAATTAATATGTAAAAATTGGGAAAATGCATTTTAAACAATCAGAGTTGTAATTTTTAAGTCTATCTTTTAGTAAAACAACACAAATATGATAGAATACAATGAAAGAAGTGTGTACAGGTGGTTTTCAAGTTGAATAATAAAATTTAATTCTCAACCATAAACACATAAATTCTAGGTGGAGTAAAGTCTTCATAATGAAAATAAAACATTAAAATATCCTGACAAAAAATTTGATACTATCTTTATTACCTTTACATAGCCAAGAATTATTTATACAGATATAAAAAGCACTAGCCACAAAGTAAAATATTGATGGACTTGTCTACATTAAAATTTAAGATTTTTATTTATCAAAGACACAATTTCAAAAGTCAAAAATCAAGCTACAATCAGAATATATTTGAAATATGTGTAACCAGAAAAGAACTAGTATTAGAAAATTTACATATTTTTAAATGACTCCTGAAAACTAATACAAAACTTACAAATAATTCAATAGAAAAATGTCTCAGAGAGATGTATAGATATTTCACAGAAGAGAACATATGAATGACTTATAGACACATCCAGTATGTGAACAGAGAAATACAAATATGTCGCAATGATATATCTAATTTGTTGGCAATTAAGTTAAAATCTGATAATACTAAGTATTGTCAAGGTTATGGAACAATAAGAACTCTTAAATATTCCTAGCTTTAGAACAAATTGCCATCATTACTGTTTAAAACAAACCCAAATTAGTACATTTGAAAATGAATAAATGCTGTGGTTCTTAATATTTGCCTATAGTCCCCCCAAAATGTTTTCATGTATACATTGGTAGAAATGTACTAAAGCTTTTAGGAGTATGGTATAAATAGCAACCAAAACAAAACTCTGGAAATAACTAAAATGGATAGATCAACTTTGGTATATTTATATAAGGAAATACTATACAGTGGTGATGAATGACCACTACAAGTGTGAACATGGATAAATTCAAAATTAAGAAAATTTTGAATTCTAAAAGTTTAAACAACAAAATAATGCATGTTTTCTGATTTTGTTCATATAAAGTTCAAAACTATGCAACTAATGCTCAGGGATTGTGACAGATAATATTATTCAAAATATTCACAATTCTTTCTGGCTTTGTTGTGGATCAAAGTTCCCATAGTGCTGTGGGTCAGCACGTTACCTCTCGTGGGTTCTGGCCTCCATGGTGAAAAGAATTTCAATACGCACCAGATAGGGACAAAGGCAGGAGTTTATTTTAAGGAAAAAGCACAGGTACACGGGGAAAGGACACAGGTCACCTCAGACAGTCTCCGGGATCCAGGCTGGGAGAGAGAGAGAGCACGGTTTCTCATCCTTTTTATATAACACCTGGAGAGGGGCTGGTTTAGGGGTCCAGGGCGGAGAATAGGGAACCTGGGGCAGCATGAGATATTGGTCCACCACCTTTGGGGTCTTAAAAAAAATGACAAAATTTTAGGTGGGACTCTCTGAGAATGGAGACAGGAAGTCTGGGATGTGGGGTTTTTCTTACAATAGTGACTTCCTTTTTAGAGACAAATGGAGCACTGAAAAATCACCTTAGGGATTTCCAATATGGAGTCAGCCCATTATGAATGGGCCTTGTTTTTTAAGGATGAGCAAGCTGTTAAAACAAAACCACATTTTCCTTTTCTTCCCAATCTGTCTCCTTTCTACCTAAATTTTATTCCTTCTATTCTACCTCATCAGTAGTACTGATGTCAGTCTCAGCTATGCAGGTGACTTTGGCCAATTGAATGTTAGCAGATAAAATACTTGTCACTTCTGAAAAGAAGCTGTAAGAGGTATCACATGGTTCTGCTGTCACTCTCCTCCTTATTCAACAAGTATGGTATGTTCCTGATAAGGGCTGCCTTCTTCATTCTAGATTCTGGAAGAAGATTTAGGTAATAAAACTTCAACTAACCCACAGCCCATGTAGAACTATGCAACACAAGCAAGAAGCAATTCTTTGTTTCTGTAAGCAATTGATATTTAGAGATTATTAAAGTAGATAATATCATAATGAAACTAATAAAATATCTATCACTGGCTTAGTGGAAGAGTGTTGGGAAGCAAGAAGACTACTGTTAGTGGCTGGAAGGATAGCAACCCATTATGCAGAGGTAAGATGTTTAGTCAAACTGTATCTGCATTAACAGGAAATGCAAAGAAGCTATTGAATAACCTTGTGACCTTGGACAGAGATTGGAAAACTGAAGGACACTAGCATGTCTTGGTTGATACTGACTGCATTTCACATGGTGGTACAGAAAAGAAATGAGCTGAGAAAACAACTGACCAATCTATAAGAAATTAAAGCAAGTTAGAGAATTGGAGTCTTAGAAGGTTGAAGGATACAACTTATTCTCACATCCCAAAGTAAACCTGAGTGACATAACCTGATTACAATTTAGTTTTGAGGAGGTGTAGACCAAATCAAAGCTGCTCAGGGTGACTCCTGTCACACTAATTATGGTGATATCTGATAAATGTTTTTAGGTGCACAGTATGGTTGAAAGAAGTCTAATAGTGTAGCTCCCCAACAGAAGTCTGATAAGCTCAAAATATCTATTTAAGTTGAAAAGAATAGAGGCATGTCTTTAAAAGAATTGTGCATGTGGCTAATGGCACAAAAACTCATGAAGTTGTTGAGGGAATTATACTGCCAAAGGAGCTGTCAACCTAGATTTAAAGATTCTATGTGCTAAGGCTAAGAGCAGGAAGCAAGAAAATCTTAGCTCTCTTATGGAACTAGTCTGGGTGCCCATCAAGAGATGAATGGATAAAGAAAATGCAGTACATTTACACAGTAGATTATCATTTGTCCATAAATAAGAATAAAATCCTGTCATTTTCAGCAACACTGATGGAACCAGAAGACATATGCAAAGTGAAATAAGACACAAAAAGACAAATACTACATGTTTGAGAGTTAAGGAAAAAAAGGCAAAATACTCAACCTGAAAGTAGAATAGTGATGAATAGAGATTGGGAAGGGTGTATATATGTGTGTTGGGGTGGGGAGGTAAGTGTGTGGGAAGAGGGAGGTTGGATTTGATCAGTGCATGCTATATGCATGTATGGAAATAGTATATTAAACCCCATTGGTATGTGTTAATAAGAAAAGAAATGGTAATAATTAAGGAAAATCTCAGCTCTTGAAGGTGCATATTTCCTGTTACCCTTTTCAGATGTCACCAATAAAGATAATGGGAAAGGAAGAGCTGCCCACAAAGTAGAGCAAGAGTCATCTACAACTGTGGACTGAAGCTAGTCAGAGAGCAGAGTGGGCCTCATCAAGAGGCATTTCCTCTGCCCACAGTAGACCCTCAATATATGCCGAGTGGGATTTCAGAATTGCTATACTTGGAAGACAGGTTTTAGTTTTAGTTCATGGGTCTCCGAATAAAGAGAAGCTATATCTGAACCCAATGTTAGGGCTATTACAAAATCTTGAACCTGAAATCCAATGCTAGGATTGGAAACATTATTTGAGCTGCTATTTTTTTTTTTTTTTTTTTTGCGGTACTGGGGATTGTATCTAAGAGAGCAGACCATCGTCCGTTTTATTATTGTTCTCCACTGTCACTAATCATTTCTCACAGGGGGATTACACATCTCTAGTATTGCCGTATATCCTTCATATCCCTTCCTGTGTTATATCTTCTTCATGGATAACAAGTTTGACTGATGAAACTGATATATGCAAATTCCCCACAGATTCAAAACCATCACTTTGTTTCACCATTGTTCTTTTTCTTTTGTGGTGACTGACATAGGACTGCTTCTCTAGCCCAAGTCCTGGAGTAAAAAGGACAGGGGAGCAGAGGCAAAGCTGACCCACCCACAGAGACAGCCAATCTGTACCTAATGTGTAGCTGAAGAAAAAAAAATTCTTGGCATATGTTATTACCATATCATAACTTCAGCAAAAGCAGACAGACATAGGCATTTAACTGAGAAAACTGAATGGGAAAATGAGGTAATTTTAAACAACAAAAACAAAAAATTAGGATAGTTACCATTAGTGGGAAGCATAAAGGAGCATATGGGTATTTCTTAAGTTCAGTGGTGTCATGGCTGTTCATTTTTATCATTTTTTTACCTTTCATATATTTTATATAGATAGATTATATTATATATAGTATATATATACATGTGCATATCTATATATGTGTATACATATTCCAAATATAAATATGCTTTACATATGTAGATATATTCTATTGTTTGTATCAAACAGTATGGGAAATTATAAAATGGAGGAAATATTAAATAGTAAACCAAAACTATTAAATAGTAAACCAAACACATAATTTGACTTATGCTTCTTCCAAAAACCACACTGAAATGAATATCAAGGGACTAAAACAACATAAAGACAGGGAAAATGAAATAACTCAATAATAACAAAGTTTTGACAACAAACCAGAGAAAGCTGAAACCTAGACTGGCAGTATGAAAAGCACAGGAGATTTAAATAAAATAACTCCAAGCTGGTGTGGTAGCACACACTTGTAATCCCAGTACTTGGGAGGCTGAGACAGAAGGACTGCAGGTTGGAGGTCAGCATCAGCAACTTAGCAAGATCCTGTTTCAAAATTAAAAATTTTTTAAAGGGCTGGGGGTGTACTTTGGAAGTAGAATGCCCCTGGATTCAATCTCCAGTGCCAAATATGAAAAAATTTTAAAATAAATAAATAAATAAATAAATAAATAAATAAATAAATAAATTTACTCCAGAAGAGCTTAGAAATTATAGACACAATGTCCCTTAGAAGATGAGTGTTCCGTTAATGCTTAGAATGGGAGAGTGAAAATTCTAGAATTTGCTGCTGTCCTCCACCCCCAGCCACTGAGTTCCTGTTCCTTCCCCACCCTGCAGTAGACTGCAGGTGTAACTCTAAAGACATTGAGCTACAGGACACCAGGCAAAGCTGACCACAGGGTTATCGTGCTGAAACACAGGGAGATGAAATAAAAATCCACAGCAAAAAATGTTCCTTCAGTTTTTGCTGTATTCAGTGCCAGAATTACTCTGAAAGAAAAGCAGCTAATGCCACAAAGAGATGAAAGAGACCATTCTTCCCAGGCTGTCACAACTCCAAAAATGTGAATATATGGGGAATCTGCAACTCAGTCATTCAAGAAAAAAATAAAAATGTTTCTTGAGTAGCTAGTATGTGCAAGAACTGCCCTGTGCAGAGGAGATGAAGAAGCATATTATCCTTGGCTCTGTGAAAAGGTGGGTGTTGGAGGAGTTGAGGATACACAAAACAATAAACCCATAATTAATGATTATAAGTACTCCATGTGTGATCAATCATTCTGATAAATATTTTGTATAGAAAAAAAATTTTAACAACTTCTATGGCATGGATATCAACCAATCAGAATGGATAACAAGCGTGAATGACCCTTCCATTTTAGTGTCTCTCAGCTAAATAGAATCACTGAAACCAATAACAACCACCTACTCACCGTTTGTTTACTGCAATTTAATTAACAATTTAATAATTGTTAAAAATAAAAGAGAAGACTCCTATAGGGCACACTTCTCCAAGAGGCTCTACTAGTGATAGTAAAACAGCTGGGCTGTAATGCCAGTCCTGAGGCTTGCTGACATGTCACGCTATTGAAACCCAGTTTCCTCAGATGATTTTCCACATGTGTAGGGTGTAAACAAATGAATAAGACATAATCATCAAGCCCTGGATTATTAGATGACTGAACAATGCTACAATGCTCATTGTATTTTAACATGATATTAAAATTATTATTTTAGGGGGAAGAGATGAGAGTCAGCAGTAGCAAAATGTTGAATGTAGCTTTTCAAGATGACAATATTGAGACCCGGAGCTAATAAAGAAGTTTTTCTCTCCTTAACTGTAGGATCTAGGATCTTAAATTTGGATTATGGAAGTAAGAAAGGATGGGGGGGGGTGTCTTATGCAGGATTTAAAGAAATCACCTACAGAGGGGAGGTTAAAACGGAGTCCTCTCTGTGTTTTGAATTCTTCGAGAGTATCTATCTGGTACAAAGCAGCCTTTTTTCTTTCCTTACTCTGCGCTTTCTGCCTTCCTTGTGCTCTTTTTTGCTCCTGTCCCCCATTCCCAACTTCAAGGTGACCTCCTCCTTGTGGTGGGTAAATGATGTATGGCGGGGACCACCCGGCTGGGCCTACCACACTGCAAGCGCCACCCGGGTCCGGTAGGGTTCAGGAAGCCCCCCCATTTAGAAGGCTTTGTATTTAGAAGGCTTTGTATTTTTTACAATTGTTCTCCAGCACTAGATGAAAAACATGGCGTGAACAATAGAGCTGTGTGAGATTTCAAATATCTGAATACATAATAATTTCCCCCAGCTCTCAGAAAAAAAACTAAAAGTAAATAACAAAAACCACTCCTCAGAATGTGCGGACCTGAATTTTCGGTCACTTTGGAAGCATTTTCTTCTTTTTCTAGTTTTTCATTATCTAGGCCACTTGGCAATAAAACAGCATTTAATTATACATAACCGTGAAAATTCTGGTGCAAGAATATGGATTGTGATCTAGTCAGAACTCGTCTGAGGCCAGAAATCGCTCATTCTCTGTGCTGTCATTCTTATCTGCTTCTCTCCTATTTATTTTGTACCATTATTTTCCCCTGCATCTTTTCTTTTTCAACTTTTTTTTGGGGGGTGAGGGGGTGTAGATGGTCTTTATTTTCCATTCCCTTCACTATTTTCTCTTTTAAAAGTCCTACTTTTGCTAAGGTCCAAGCCATTTCCTTTCAGAAAAAAAACAAGGGGAGGGGGGCAAAACAACTATTTTGTTCATAAAATAATTACCCAAAATTGGATGATTTTTTTTCCAGCAATATAAATTGTAGTCACATTAGTGAGATCACATTTTATAGTAGAAGGGACTTTTAGGAGAAGTATGATAAAACATGCTCAATTTAAACCTGAAGCTTCTCCTGGAAATGCATTGTGGGCTTCATTTGAATAAAATTTAACCTATGAGTCTGTTGCTCTTTACAGATTTTGAGAAAGTACTCTGCCTCTCCTGTCAATGGTAGGCAGCATCTCTTTAATTTTTCCCCCCAATAATATTGCAGTACTCCAGTACTCATTTTAAAGATAGATGGATTTTTTTCTCTCATAAAGAAGAACATTGTGGGGGAAAAAACGCTGGATGTGATTTCAAAAAATGTCAAAATATGTCAAACGCAGATACCACTCAAGGGTTTCATTAACTGAAGCTTTGGTGATAAGTGTCATCTTGTCAAAGACCCACCCATCTCTTCCAATACATTACCAAATGTACTAATTTCCTTGCCGAGCTTGATGTTTATTGTATAGCTGAAATTGAAAATGGTCGGTAATGGAGTGAGCTTCAATCCAAGACCAATTCTGAATCTAAATTACTTGCTTCTTTCAATAGCATCGACAGAGGAGAGCTTTATGCACCTTGTACCTAATCAACCCTTACTGTGACCCTAAATTCAGCCGTCTTCAGAGATTAATAATAAAATCCTCAGTTCAAACAATTATTTGCCCTGAACAAGTTGCCCATTTCTTATGCTGAGAATGAAAGAATGTGACATTATTTTTTAAAAGCTCTGCATGTTGTGGCCCACCATTTATTTTTGATCTCTGACCCCCCGATGCAGCCTGATTGCAAATCCCACATGCATTCTTGAATATTTTTTGAGGGGGGTGAGGTGTGAGCAGATTTCTTTGTTAGCATTCAACATGCCTGCTCTTGTTCCATATCCACTCGCAGTTGTGGTTTAATAGAGTGAACAACAGATATTCGACCAACATGTTTCTAGGTTTTTATATGGATCTCTATCGGTTATGGAATGTCCGATCTAATTCTCCCTTTGTACAAACTACTCAGAATCCAGAAAATAGAAATTAACTCCCTGGAAAAGCCAACTCTATCTCTACTTTCCCTAATTAAAAGTTCTAATTTAGAGAATGTCTTATTGAGACTCAAACCATAAATGATCTTTTAATAAAATGTTTTTCTTACTCTCTTCCATTTGACAGTATAGCTGATAGCCATTGATTGGAATTATCTGAGCAATATCAGATTCTTTTATTTATCTTTCCAGTGAACAAACTCTTATACTCAATACCAGAGGTTTTTTCTTAATTTGGTATTTTCAACCTCTTTATGACCAATTAGTATTTACCATGATATGATGATAGAAAGGCTCCATCTCTACTCTTTATAACATTAGGAGTTGGGGGAAAACCCTGAAACAGTGAAGGAAATATCTGGCCACACTAAATGCCTTCCTTGACTCATCAACAAGGGTTGGCCCTGTGTCCAGCAGCCTGTTGGGGGAGGGAAGAGACCACGGTGGCTCACTGTCCTAGAAACTCTGCCTGATATTGTCAACATTTCCTCCGGCTGTCTGCTTTTGGAGGGAAAGTCTCCCTAAGGACTGCCCTGGTTGACAGAATGAGAGTCTCCAGAAGACTCTTCTGCCTTTTGAATGCATTTTTTTTAATGCCCAACAGCAATAATGGCCATCTAAGTATTGATTATATAATATGTCTGCTGAGGTGGCAAGTGCATTATTGTTGTAAGAGGCGGAAAGGATGAGAAACTAGGTTATCTATGAACTCTCTCAGCCATTGAGCATTTCTTCCAGCAAAGGTCAATATACAAAGCTATCTTTAGACCTTGTTTTACTTTATTCTGTGATTCCAGTTGATGGATAATACAAGTGTGTTCTGAGGCCTTTGAAAACAGCCTCATGTTTACCATAGATTGGGCATAATTAGTTCATCTCCACCAAGGGACAATAGTCTTATGGAGGATTGCTACATGAGGAAGACTAGGAATTGCCCAGGGCGTTGCCCTATTCCCTATTAGAGTACCCAGATGCTAATTAGCACAGTGAATTGGTTAAGTAGACACTGGAAGGCAGGTGGGACATAGTCTAATACTTTTTCTTTCATCCAAAAAAATACAATAGATGGTATATAGTAAGTCTGCTGTGTATAGTAACAGCAATAAGGGCACTGAGCTTTTATTATCAACTGAATTACATCCCCTGTGTGGAGACACTAGAGAGCCTATCGTGTATTAAGAATTCAGCTGAGATCACAAGCTTGCCTCACCTAAACCTTCTGTGATGTGATGAGAATGACTTTTGGTTACCGTACATCAAAGAGGGCCTCTCAGGCTAAACAGTGATTGATCCATTCTCCTCTTTCAAGTCCTCTCTTCAAAAATAGCTTTAAAGCAATCATCTAATAAGTGCCAGAATAGAAGATAGAAAATGTTAGTACAAGCGCCAGGCATATATCTACACTAGCTAAATTTTCTGCAAGATGTTCAATGACTGAACAAGGTTTTTAGAATAAATGCTATAGTAAGAGGCATGAAATATCAAGGGGGCTGACACTGATATGGAAACAATGCAGAGATTTAGAGTGATTTGAGGCAAAAATACTATGATTTGCTCAACTAGAAGAGAATTCTGTTAGGAATATTTGAAGAAACTTTTATCCATATATGAAATATGGCATGGGAATTAACTTCTTGCTTATGCACGCAGAACCCATAGTATTTTCACAGCATTCATTCATTAAAAAAAGGCATTTATTAGGTTTCCTTCTAAGATAAAAGCTGAGGTAAGGGGACCAACTACGTGAGTGACCTAGTGTGGTGACCATTAGATCTGTTCACAAATACTCAATTTTCCTTCTCTGCTTACATTAAGTCAGATAGGATCACATGACTTGGTTTGGACAATGAAATATGAGAAAAAGTGACCTGTGTTACTTCTGGAGAAAGTGTTAAGAACTAGTGGGGAATTTGCCGCATCCCTATTTCCCTGTCTTATTGACTCTGGAGGTGTGTGTCAAGGTGGAGCTTCTACTGAAGTGGATCATTGTGTCATTATTATTAGCAGATTTCCCTGCTGATCTGTGCTGGACAGGAGGCACAAAACAGTCCTGCATTGTGGTAAGCCACTGAAACTTTGGAGCTCTTTGTTACACACCATAACCTTTCTTCATGCAGGCAACAAATATTTATTGAGGTACAAAGTATGTGTCAGGCAGAGTACACAGGGATAACAAATAATTTCTGACTGTACTTTAATGTGTTACCCTTTGTTACTTACCTCTTTGCTAGATCCCTGAGAATAAGGTGACTAATAAGGCTGTTTTAATATTATCAATCAAAATAAATTGATCTAAATTAGTAATGTGTCAACTTTTTTTGAATGAATGTCATTGTTTCAGAGGACAATTTATTGGAGAAAGAAATAGACTTGTCTCAAAAAGCCCCAAGATTTCTTATATTGGCCAAAAGTCTTTTATTCTTAATTCTTGCAATCCAGCCATTTCCCAGCCTCATCAGATGCTTCCCAGGTATGTGCTCTTGGCTCAGGCTGTGTCCTTTGCCTGGCCCCATTGCATCCTTCAAAGACCATTTCAAATGTTTTCCCTTCCATGGACTTTCCCTCTCCAACAGCATCAGGTCACATAACTCTAATTAGCATTTGTTTCAATCTGCATTATGATTGTTATTTCCATATATACCTACCTACTGCCAGGCTGAAACTCCCCTGCTAAAAAGGCTAAACATTCATTGTGAATAAAGGCATTGTTTTATTCTACTTTATATATCTCAAATCTGACTGCCCTCCCCATAGTTCAGTACATATAAAATGACAACTGAGCAGATGTGTTGGGGTATGATCCCAGATTTCTTGAAAAATATAACTGCCCTGGTTGGGAATATTGAAGAAACAAAGAAACACTTTCAGCTCTAAGAAGGAAGGTTGTGAAGCTGATACTTCTGGCTACTCTTGAGGGAATTAGTTCTCTCTTGGCCATGGACCAAAGCCTGCCTCCTGAACACCCTTCACACTTAGCTAATTTCCATTCTCCCCAGGGACCAAGACAGAATAACAAAAGAGGAAGGAAGTAGGCATTTCAGAAGAGTAACCCACCCACAAAGAGCCAGTTGAAAGGGAGAAATAGGAGGGGAGGACAGAATTGTGGTGTTTTTTTTTTTTAATTACTAAACGAATGCAGAATTTAAATTACATTTCATTATCCATCTTCTCTGCATCATATCAATAACTCTCTTGACTTGCTCTCTCTCCCCAGGACAAGTCCTGATCCTTCCCTTTCCCCTTGCTCACTCCACCCCAGCATCCAAGCACCAGGACATCTGCTCCTCCCTGCAAGTTTAGCCCCATGAGTAATAAATAGGAGAGAGAAGCATGTGGTTTTCTCTATGGGCTTGTTATCATCCACACTGATCTATTTTTTACTCAGTCCATTTCTAGCCTTTCAATCTTTTGTCTTGCAAAAAACAACTTTGGTTTCAGATTAGTGAAGAATTGAATCCTAGCCCTCATGAACTTGACTTTTTAGACTTAGTTTCCTAAGTTCTAAAATAGAGTTAAGCACACCTGTGTAAAATTATCATTGCAAGGCTGAGTAAGATATAATTGTAACGTCCCTACACATACTTGGTGCTCAATAAATTTTACTCTTGTTGTTGCTAATAAATAGTTCTTAAATATCTTTCCTCATGTTACTATGAGATGGTTATTTATGTCCTAAGTAGTATTTCTAGAGCTAGAAATTAGAGTAGGTCATCTTCACATGAACCCCTTGTATATCTCCCAAACTCTGAAAGTCTTCCAGTCATTTTTAAGGATGTATAACAGCAGCAACAAGTCTTCTAAGCTTAGAACGGGAAGGCTACAGCAACTTGGCATCGTATCTACCTAACCTCATTGCCCATTGTTCCCCTAATTGGACCTAAAAGAGATTGTTTTTCCAACAACTCCCAATGAATCACACCCCCTAGGCTTACAATACCCCTGGATGGTCCCTTCCCACACGGAGCCTGGGCTGGGCCATGCTACTTGCCTGCCATGAGAACACAACACATATGACACAAGCAGAGCTTGGTGCATGAGTGCGCACTGGGGCTCACCTCCTGAAACTCGGGTGCAGCTTGAGCCAACCTCTTGAGAATGAATAACCTCTCAGAGAGAGAAGCACAGGCATCCCAGCTAACCCAGCCATCCTTCCAGAGGATGGAAAGCTGTATGAACATATCTAGTCAAAGCTAGCAGAAGTACCCCACCAACCCACACAATGGTGAGAAATATTAAAAGTGTTACTGTTTTCAGCCATTATGGTTCAGAGTATTTGTTACATAGCAGTAGGTAATTTATATACTGCCTTTTATCTTCAAAATAATAAAATAACTGTAGTTCCATGAAACATTATTTTCTATCAGACCCCACATTCCTTTGCAAATACTATTTCTTAAGCTTGTAATCCCCTCCCCTAACCTCCTTGTGGATTTTTCTTTGTATTCCAGTGTATGGCAGCAGCAGAGGCTAGAAGATGCTAAGTATTCAACAAAAGTAAAATTAATACATTTAAAAAGTCAAAATATGCCACAAAACCTCCTTACACTAAATCCGTCACTGTTCTGATTGGAATTTTAGATAGAAATACATGCATTTCTACCTAATTAGGGAAATAGTGGTTTATATGCAACCACACACACATAGTCAAAACTTCCAAAGAAGATTTCTTCATTTAGAAAGATATTTAGATTTTGCTGGTCATGGTGTCACACACCTGTAAGCCCAATACTCAGGAGGCTGAGACAGGAGGATCACAGGTTCAAAGCCAGTCTCAGCAACTTAGTGAGGCCTCAGCAACTTAGTGAGACCCTGTTTCAAAATAAAAATAAAATAGGGCTGAGGGTGTAACTCAAAGGTAGAAAGCTTCTGATTTCAATCCCCTACTACCTTAAAAAAAGTATGTAGGTTTTAATAAAAATTAAACACATTGTTTCACTTAACTAAATTAGCAACTTTAAAATTATGATATTCAGTGGTAGCAAAGATACTACAAAGCAGCACTCATACCAGGGAAAAGTGGAATGAAATCTGGAAAGGCAAATACAGGTACATGGATTAAGAGTCATTTAAAAAAAAATGGTGCCGTTTTGTGGCGGGGGTGTAGCTCAGTGGTAGAATATATGCTTAGCATTCATGAAGCCCTTGGTTTAATTTCTAACATTACTTTGATCAAGTAAGATTTTATTTCTGGCAGACTAAACCATATAAATAATCCAAAATATAGGAAAATATGCACACGAATATTGAATAAGGCATTATTTGTTTTGAAAAAGTGGAAATAAATTCTCATCATCGGGAACTAGGTTTCATTTATTTCAGTGCATCTATTCATGTGGCCACTTTAATAGGCATACAGACCATAATGGAAAATACAGAAAAGCCAAAGGGTCAAAAATAAGTATTCATAATTCTATGCATCCAATAACTATAATATAAAATGTAAGTGTAAAAATAATTAAAACAATTATGAGTCATTTCCCTCTCTTACCCCCAGATTTTATATAATCTTATGTTTATAATTTAAATGAAATATCAGGAAACAAAAATAATACATATAATACTATATGAAGATATAGTATTACAAAAACAATTTTGATGCTGGCTTTCAATCTAATTCTCTACCTGAGACTGACCCCCTTGTAGGAACTGCTGTTACATTTCAGAACCCAGGAATCATGGTGTTCCACCATCTGGTCTGTGCCAGTTCTTTAATCAATATTTATGAATTTACTTTGCAGGGGTTTTATGCATCATCTTACCTTATGGAAGTTTTTTTTTTTTTTAAAGGAAGTAATTTTCTCAACATTACTGATGTTCATTCATGAGCCTTTTGCATAGGGCAATAGCTATTTATATTGAGAACAATTCCTCATGATGGAAGTACAGCCCTATTTCAGGATAGATTTAACATATTCCATTTGAAGAACTGCAGCCTTGAGAGGTATTTTATCCAAGTCCAAAAAATACGTGCCAAATTTTAAAAAATCACTAGAGCAGGAAAAGACCTTCAATGACTTCAGCTCTTTCTGCAGGTTGGAAAACCTTCAAAATCTCTAACCCTTGGGACTTTCATAAGGTCCACTCACAGTTCCAAATGTATTTCTACTGGCATGATTTGCTTTCATCACAAACTCTCAATATGCCTAACTCTCCAATTTAGTTTTTTACTGATTTCTGTGTTCCTGACATCAGTACCCATTTTTTTTTTTTTTTTGGTGGTACTGGGAATTAAAGCCAGGTCCATTCTACCTCCGAGCTATACCCCCCAACCCTATTTTTAATTCTTTATTTAGAAACAGGGTCTCACTAAGTTGCAGAGGGCCTCATTAAGTAGCTGAGGCTGGCTGTGAACCCGGATCCTCCTGTCTCAGCCTCTCAAATCCTGGGATTACAAGCTTGGACCACCATGCCTGGCCTTCTAAGTCACTTAAACCACAAAAATCAGAAAGCCCATGATTCTCTCTTCCTCTTCCACATACACAGCCAGCAAGACTTCTCTTTCTCTATAGTTATTCCCAGATCAAAACGCTTCCCTTTGCTCTTCCCTTTCCCTTTGCCTCCATACTTATTCAGATTTACCATTACTTCAAAAGTCTCCTAATTGATGTCTCTGCCTCTGTCTCTTCCTCACTGTCCAAGCCCATTGTTATATGAATCTGTCTAGGGTGCAGATTTGGTCATGCAACTCCCCACCACACTAAAAGTATTCTGTCCATTTCTCATTACCAACAGGATAAAGTTAGCTGAAGCATTTAAAGCCCCCCATAATTTTGAACCATCCTATTTTTCTTGCTTTGTTCTCTTAAGGCTGCCACATTACACAACTCCAACTATTCATATTATAAAATACATCTCCAGAATGCATCAGCAGTAGGATGCACCTGTACAGCACAGTGTGAATGGTGCTCCCTGGAGCTGGGCAACAAGGGGTTCTATAACACTATACTCCTCCATTCCAACCAGAAAATCCCTCTTCTCCAAAAGTGTCCTTTCAGCCTCTGAGTTTCTGGAGCATCTTTTCCTAGCAAGCCTTTCCCACTTATTAATACCCAGCATAAACCACTCCTCTAGGAAGTCATTGCTACCTATGGAATTTTTTTTTTTTAAAGAAAGTAATTTCTTTTCCTCTTCCCTAGTATCACTCTAATGACATTTGTTATGTCCATCTATTAAGATATGTCATAATCAGATAGAAGTGTTATTTATTTGATTTTACCTTCAAAATGAAGTGTGGATCAATCTAACAAACATATCTATCACTACATATAGTTACATTTTTTGTTGTGATGGAGAGAATACTTAAGATCAACTCTTAGCAAATTTCAAATATAAAATACAGTACTATTAATTTAATCACCAAGCTGTCATTAGATCTCTGGGGTTTATTTATCCTGCATAAGTGAGGATCTTTTGACCAGAATTCCCCTTTCCACCTATGGCCAAGCCCCTTTAGATTTCACATATAAGTGAAATCAACAGTATTTGTCTTTCTATTTTATGCTTATGCATTATTTTGAAATCAGGAAGTCAGATCTCTCTAGCTTTGTTCTTCTTATTCAAGATTACTTTGTATATTCAAGATTATTTTGTGGTTTCATATCAATTTTAGGATTTTTTTCTATTTCTGTGGAAAAATGTCATTGAAATTTTGATAGGTATGGCATTGAACTTGTGGATGGCTTTGGATAGTATAAATACTTTGATAATATTATGTTCCCAATGCATTAATATGGAATATGAGCCAGGTGTGGTGGCACAAGCCTGTAATCCTAGTACTTGGGAGGCTGAGACAAGAGGACCACAGATGTGAGGACAGTCTCAGCAAGTAGTGAGACTTTCATCAATGTAGCAAGAACTTGTTTCAAAACAAAAATAAAATAGGTCTAGGGGTGTAGCCCAGAGGTAAAATGCCCCTGAGTTGAATCCCCAGTGCCACACACAAAAAATATATGGAATATGTTTTCATTTGAGTCTTCAATTTTTCGTAAACTTCATAATGTTTAGTATGCAGAACTTTCATATCTTTGATTAATTTTATTCTATTTTATTTTACTATATATTTTACTATTTTGTTTCTTCCTTAATTTTATATTCAGAGAGTTGGTATTTATATATAGAAATGAATAAATTTTACATGTTGATTTTGTATCCGTAACTTTACTGAGTTTATTAGTTCTTAAAGGAATTTTCTGGAGTCTTTAGGCTTTTCTACATATGTGATCATGTCATTTGCAAGAAGAGATAATTTTACTTCATCCTTTATAACTTGAATGTCTTTTATTTTTCTTGTATAATTCTTTAGCCAGGATTTCTAGTACTCTGTTGAATAGAAGTGGTAAGAGAGAGCCTCCTTGTTATACCAGGTCTTAGAGAGAAAGCTTTCTGTTTTCTACCACTAATCATGATGTAAGCTGTGTTTTTTTCATTTATGGACTTAAGGTGTTGAGGTAAATTCCTTCTGTACCTATTTTTTGAGGATTGTCATCACAAATGAACATTGAATTTTTGTCACATGCTTTTTCTGCATCTATTGAGATGATCATTTTTTTTCTTCTATTATTATGGTTTAACACATTGATTGATTTGCCTATTTTTGACCAGCATTGCATCCCAAGGATAAATTCCACTTGGTTGTGGAATGTTAATCTTTTCTGTGCTGTTGAATTTGGGTTTTTGCATTTATCTTTATTAGGAATATTGGCCTGTAGTTTTCTTCCTTGTGGTGTCTTTGTCTAGTTTTGGTACCAGGTTAATACTAACCTTATAAATGAGTGTTTCTTATTCTGTATTTTTTTTCCTAAAGAGTTTAAAAAATATGGGCCTTTATTCTTCTTTAAATGTTTTGAAGAATCCACTGTGAAGGACTCTGGTCCTGGGATTTTCTTTGTTGAGAGATTTTTTATTGCCAATTCAATCTCATTTGTTATTGGTCTAGTAAGGTTTCCTATTATTGATTCAGTTTTGGTAGGTTTTATGTTTTTAGCACTTTAGCAATCCTACATTATCCAATTTGTTGGCATAAAATTCCTCATAATAATCCCTCATTAGCCTTTTTAGTCTTGAGGCATTTATTGTAATGTCTCTTTCATTTCTGGTTTTATTTATTTGAGTCTTGTATCTTTTATCATGGCCTAATTGAGTTTATCAATTTTGGTTTTCTGGTTCATTTGTTGTTTTTGTTTGTTTCTTATTTTATTTTTCCAGAAAACCAACTTTTAGTTTTATTTATTTTCAAAGTCCCCCATGTGATTTATTTCTGCTCCAATCTTTATTATTTCCTTTTTGCTGCTAACTTTAAGCCTAATTTGTTGTTTAAAAAGTTAGGTTGCAGTCGGGCATGGTGGCACATACTTGTAGTACCAGCATTTGGGAGGCTGAGACCAGAGGATCTGGGTTTGAGGCCAGCCTCAGCTACCTAGCGAGGCACTCTGCAACTTAGTGAGACCCTATTTCAAAATAAAGAATAAAAAATAGGGCTGGGGGTATAGCTCAGAGGTAGAATGCCCGAGTTCAATCCCCAGTATGGCAAGAAAAAAAGAAAAAGTTGCTTGATCAAGAACTTTCTCCTTTTTTAAATTTATTTTTATTTTTATACATTTATTGGTGCAATATAATTATAAATTATAATGAGATTCAAAAATGATACAAACAATCACACACACATATCATTTTGTGTAATTCCTACTATGTAACCCTCCTCTCACTCCCTCTTCTTCCCTCTCCATACATGCTAGTGAGACTGGTAGTGAAATCTGTGTTAACATAAACTTATACGAACAGTCCCCTTCCTCAGTCCTTGTTTGTTTTCTCCCTCCCTCCTTCTCATAATCCCCTTCCACTAGTCTACTGGTCTCTCTCCTTATTTAACTGCAGTCCTCTTTGTTTCCTATTTTTCTTCTAGCTTCCATATATGAGAGGAAACATATGACCCTTGACTTTCTAAGACTGGTTGATCTCAGCATAATATTCTCTAGTTCCATCCATTTTTCTACAAATGATATAATTTTGTTCTTAAGGTTGAGTGGAATCCATTGTGTGTTTATTCCACATTTTCATTATCCTTTTGTCTGTTAATGGATACCTAGTTTGGTTCCATAATTTGGCTATTGCGATTGGTGCTGCTATAAACATGTGTATGCATGTATCTTAATAATATTGTGGTTAAACTTTCCTCTTAGTTCTCCATTTGATGAATCCTGTAAGTTTTGGTATGTTGTATTTTTGTTTTTATTTGTCTTGAATCTTTTTTTAATTCCATTTTGATCTTCTCTTTGGCCCAATGGTTGTTTACGAGTGTAGTTTTCAGTTTCCATGTATTTATTAACTTCCCTTTTTTTCTATAGCTAATTGATTTATAGTTTAGTTTACTTGTGGCCAAAGTACTTGAAATAATTTTTATACTATATAATGTCCTTCTTTGTCTCTTGTGACAGCTTTTGACTTAAAATCTATTTTATTAGCTAAAAATAGAGCTAACCTTATTCTCATTTGGTTGCCATTTCATGGAATATCTTTTTCCATCCTTCATTTCAGCCTATGTCCATTACTTAAAGCTACAGGCAACATCTTGCAGACAACATATTGTTGTATCTTGGGGTTTTTTTTTTTTAAGTTCATTCTGCCACTCTGTCTTTTAATTTATTCATTCACATTTAAAATAATTACTCATATGTAAGAACTATCTCTTGCCATTGTGTTGTTTCTCTTTGTAGTGCTTTCATTTGTTTTTCCTCTCTTGATATCTTTATTTTTGATTTGATGATTTTTTGTAGTGATATGCTTTGATTCTTTGCCCTTTGTGCATCTATTAAAGTCTTTTTCTTTATCCTTACTATATGATTTTCATATAATATATTATAATTATGACATTCTATTTTGTTTTTAAAGGTAGACTAGGCTTTTATTTATCACATAGCTTTTTGATCCATTTACATTCAGTTTTAGATTGATATAATTGGTATAAATAAAATATTTTTGGAGTTATTTTTCCTTTTGATGCCTCTATTTGTTGGTTCTTTCTCATTTATTCTCTTTAATTATTTTTATTTTTATTTATTTATTTATTTATTATTGTAATAATTCATGCTTTGTATTTATACATTTTTGTTAGGTACAAATTGATAAAGACAAATGTGCACACATTTCTCATCTGACCTTATCCCCAATTCCCACCCTGCTCCCTCGCCCTCCTTCCCTCTCAAGTTCAGTTCAGTGAGTGATCTTGATATAATTGTGTAAGTACATCATGTGCCTTAGTATGCTCCCCCACCCCCGTCCATTCCCTTCGCTTAAGTCTAGTTCTTTGTTTATCGAAGGTCTCTACTTTTTCGTCTGGGGACCCCCTTATGTCCCATCTACTCCCTAACATCCGCATATTAGGAAGAACATATGTTTCTTTACTCTTTGTGACTGGCTAATCTCACTTAACAAAATGTTTTCCAGTTGCATACATTTCCCTGCAAAGAACAATATTTTGTTCTTCTTTATGGCTGAGTAAAATTCCATTGTGTACATATCCCATAGTTTTGTAATCCATTCATCTGTGGATGGACATCTTGGCTGCTTCCATAGTTTGGCTATTGTGAATTGAGCTGCTATAAACATAGATACACATGCATCGGTCTGATAGTTTGGTTTCCATTCTTTTGGGTATATACTCAGTAGTGGAATTGCTGGGTCATCATTCCCATTCGTCTGAGGATCCTCCATACTATTTTCCACAGTGGTTGCACAAGTTTGCAATCCCACCAACAATGTATTAGGGTTCCCACTTCTCCACATCCTCACCAGCAGCTGTTGTTGTTCGTGTTTTTTATTATTGCCATTCTGGTGGGAGTTAGGTGAAATCTCAGGGTAGTTTTGATTTGCATCTCCCTGATTGCCAATGATGTGGAACATTTCCTCATACATTTATTGGCCATTTGTATTTCTTCTTTTGTGAAGTGTCTATTTAGGTCCTTTGCCCATTTTTTGATTGGGTTATTTGCTTTCTTAGTTGCGATTTTCTTGAGTTCTTTGTATATCCTAGATA
>PVLC010000495.1:0-15339 GCA_004027655.1 Graphiurus murinus
TTTTTTTTTTTTTTTTTTGCGGTACTGGGGATTGAACTCAGGGGCATTCTACCTCCGAGCTATACCCCTAGCCCTATTTTTTTTATTCTTTATTTTGAAACCGAGTCTCACTAAGTTGCGGAGTGCCTCACTAGGTAGCTGAGGCTAGCCGCGAACCCAGATCCTCCGGTCTCAGCCTCCCGAATGCTGGGATTACAAGTGTGCGCCACCACGCCCGGCTGGTAATCATCTACTTCTATTCAGCTTTCTTGTTTCCCTCCAAAAAAAGCTTTCCTGAGTTTTCAAACATTCCACACATAATATCATTTATAAAACTGATGAGCAAAAACTAAAGTCTAAATTGCCAAGAGGTTTTATTTCCAATCTACCTCTTATTTTATGTCCATTATTTCCTTAGGAAAGAGATATATCCTCTAGTTATTTTATGACTCATAAAACTGAGACAAAATAAAGACACTTGCCTAACATTTCATTATTAATAAAATTTTTCAGCTGGGCATGGTGCACACTTATAATCCCAGTACTTGGGAGACTGAGATAGGAAGTCACAGGTTCAAGGCCAGTCTCAGCAACTTAGTGAGGTCCTCTGCAACTTGATGAGACCCTGTTTCAAAATAAAAAATATGAAAGGGTGGCAGTGTAGCTCAGAGGTTTAATCCCCAGTATCAAAAGCAAAACAAAAAAACAAACAAATTTTTTTCAGAGAGGGTTAGAGCTCAAGTTTACCACTAGAGGTGTCAATGGACTATTTTTATCACTTTGGGTAATTCAGTTAATCTTCCTGAGGCTTTACATATTCTTATAGGTATAACATATTATTTTCATTTATTGAGAACTCATTATGTCATAGGCAATGACTATTTCATCTTAATAAATGACAATCCTCCAGGATAAGTATTATTGACTCCATTTCATAAACGAAAAAGATTATTCAAAAAGAGAATAAATAATTTGCCTATATGACACAGCCAATAAATTGAGATTTGTATCCAGGTCTTTGTAAACTTCAAAATCCATCTACTAACCAGGACTGTACACTATTCTATAAAATAAAAGATTTAAACTAAGATGCCTATATCTAAAGTTCCTCAGGTTCCTAACAAGCCATTTATTAAGTTTCTATTATGCCCTGATTGTTTCAAGCTCACATACATGAATTTGCTCAGCTTTCCAGAGCTCAGAAAAAGATGAGTCAATATTCTGTGCTATTATTTCTTTTATTAAAACCTTTTTTTTATTTTTCACAAATCTAGTGACAGTAACAAAAAGAATTAACAAAAGAATAATCCCAACAGCTTCACAGAACATGAATCAAATAATTTCTACATTCTTCTGTTTTAAAAGTCATATTTTCCAAAGACATAAACTTTAATTCATTGTAGCTACTAGAATACAATTTTGTTGGTTATAATAGATTTCTTGCAGTATACAATTAAAAAGTACAATATTTGTTCTATGAAAAGATCTACTGTATTACTATGAAATGTAATTAGTTTCTATATTGTCAGTAACTATGTAAAATGTCAAATACATACTAAATGTATGTTCTTTTTGATAAACTGATTACCTTGTATCCTTAAAAAAAAATCAAACTATTTGGACAAATTATCACCTTTGAAGACTAAAAACCAGTAACAAGACACATAATTATAACCTGCTAGAAAAAAAGCTTTTTACAGTCTTTCAAGAGACTCGTATGAGAAGATAAGGTCTTCTCAGTTCATTCCTGGCTCTTCATTCACCAGAATTACTCAACTCTTATTGAAATCTTAGAAGCTACATTGGTTTGGCATGTAGGAAATGTCAAATGCAGTTCACCAGAAACAAACAGGAAATATTCATCACCAAATAAAATATCAAGAAGACAGCATTAATTTTTAAAAAGTAGCTGAATGGTGAGTCATGATGCTACCTCAATCAAGTAGAAGGCATACACACAATCAGGAGATTGAGTATGAAGCGTGAACCTGCACCACTGTCTTGTGACTAACCTCAAAGAAATCGTCTTTTCATGGCATGCACAGGAAGCTAAGCTTACTCACAGGATTTGCAATAATAGTCACAGTACCCCAACAGAAATACAATAACAAAAAAATTTTTTTTTCGGCTAATTTTAAACAGAGAGCACTCTGAGTCATCATTTTTCACATCAGGGAATAATGGCTTCCATCAGTGGTAAACTCAACTGAGCTCTGAAGGTAGTTTTGTTAATTAAGTTATTCACAGAGACTTCAATAGCCATGCTTCCTCTCGACTACTCTTTTAACAATTACTTCCTATTTAAGAAACATATTCATTAGCCTTCACCTCAACAGACATGAAGAGTGTTAGATGCAGGATATGTGAAGTAGACTGTGTTGTCAGCTTTCCAGCACTGGGACAAAATTCTCTGAGAAAATCAACTTAAAGGAGGAAAGGGCTATTTTGGGCTCATGGCTTCCGAGGTTTCAGTCCATGGTCACTTGGCTCCATTGCTTCTGGGCCTGTGGGGAAGCTGAGCACCATGGCAAGGAGGGTGTGGTAGAACAGAGCTGCTCACCTAATGGCAGGCAGGAAGCAGAAAGAAAATGAAAGGGAGAGGGAGAGGGAGAGGGAGAGGGAGAGGGAGAGGGAGAGGAAGGTTCCAGTAATCAAAAAGAGCCTTCAAAGTCATACCCCTAGTAGCCCACCTCTTCCAACTAGGTCCCACTTCATAAACCTTCCACCACTTCCCAATAGTGATACCAGCTGGGGACCAAGCATCCAAGACATGAGTCTTTGGGGACATTGCAGGTTCAAACTATAACACAAACCCTTGGCACTGGAAGCAGTCTTTCCTTCGTTTTCCTTTCCAATAAGCACTTCCTGTGAACTGGGCATTCAGCAAGGGGCAGGGCCCACAGCTGGGAGCAGACCCGGTGCCCAGCCACCTGGAGCTCATCACGCAGCAGGGAAGCTAGAACTAAGCATGCTTCTGCAGGGCAACAAAACACAGAGTCTCTAGTCTAAGTACAGGCAGGGAAGTCAGAGGGGAGCTCAAGATGTGCCTGAAACCTGAAAAGTGAGAAGGAATTAGGCAGATGAAGAATAGAATCTGGGCTGACTGAGTAGGAGCAGCATTGTGGGCAGGGGCCTGAGAGAAAAGAAGTACGAATGAAGCACAAAGATCAGTTGACAGTGCCCTCATCAAATCATTCAAGGCCTAGCAACCCACTTTAGGGTTTAGACTTTTATTTTGAATGGCAACTGATGGGTCTTCAACAACCAACCAACCCGATCAGATCTGCATTATTAAAAAATCACGCCAGACTCACTGTGCAGAATGGGTCTGAGGGCTGGGTAGGAAGGAGGCTGCTGCAGTAATCCAACCAAGAATCCATGCTGGCTTACACAAGAGGGTTACTTCTCACAGCTATCAGATCATACCATTCCCCAGCTCAAAACCCTACCAGCTTTTCTACCACCATTAAACTTAAGGCCAAGTTCTTTATTTTAGCCAAAGCTTCTTACACTTTTTCACATTCCTATGCTTACAACTTCATCTCTCACTTCTCACTTCATCCATTAGGCTTCAGCCACACTCGCCCAATTTTAGCCCATATAATGGGTCAAATGTGTTCCCAATTCAGGACCTTTGTATTTGTTCTTCCTGTCACCTAGAATTCTCTTCCTCCAGATATTTATTAACTAGGTCTCATTCATTCACTCATTCATTCATTCACTCATTCATTCAAGAAATATTTTTTTTTTTGTGGTATTGGGGATTGAACTCAGGGGCATTCTACCTCCGGGCTATACCCCCAGCCCTATTTTTTATTCTTTATTTTGAAACCGAGTCTCACTAAGTTGCGGAGTGCTTCAGTAGGTAGCTGAGGCTGGCCACGAACCCGGATCCTCCAGTCTCAGCCTCCCGAATGCTGGGATTACAAGCATGCGCCACCACGCCCGGCAAGAAATATTTACTAAACATCTACTATATACCAGTTCTATTCTAGGTACAGCTGAAAGGTTTTCTCCTTGACCCTATTAGCAAATATGGCATTCCCTGTTTCAAATCCCACAGAATTCACCTAGTAAATTGAGATTAGAAGTGGCTACACAACATTGAAAATAGAAGCATAGCCAGGTGTGGTGGTACATGCCTGTAATCTCAGTACTTGGGAGGCTGAGACAGGAAGATAACAGGTTCACAGCCAACCTCAGCTACTTAGTGAGGTCCTCCACAATTTAGTGAGACCCTGTTTCAAAATAAAGAATAAAAAAAAGGGCTAGGGGTGTAGCTTGGAGGTAGAATGCACCTGGTTTCCATCTCCAGTACCTAAAAAAAAAAAAAAAGGAAGCAATCTGACTTTGTTGGAATGTCAGAATCCTGGGCCCAAAGGTGGCAATGAATGCAGACCACCAATACCTCCTGGGACGTGCACTGGAGGTACAATAGTGTACAAAGTTAAACAAGTCAGGCACAGATGATTTCTCAGAAAGCTTTTAAAGACTAGTCAGAGAGAACAGACAATAAACTAGGAATTATAAGATCATGTTCTGTGAATCCATATAGGAAATAATGGGTGCTCACTGTTGGAAACAAAGAAAAAGGTGGGGAGGGAAAAGGCAGCATGTAGGATGGCCAGAAGGTGGAAGAACAGGACTGAGGACCTGAAAGAAGTGTAGCTACAGCAGAGGATGAGCATGTAGAGGGGTAGAGAAGATGGGAACAGGAGGAGAGGGAGAAAATGGAAACTGAAATGACAGGCAGGGAGCAGATCTAGACAGGCTTCCCAGAACAAGTTCAGTTTAAGTCCTTGCCCAGAGGAGAATGGAGAGCCACTGAAAGGTTTTAACAGGGTAGTATTAGAATCAGATTTAATATTACTTGCACAGCTAAATAAATGTGCTTCCTGGGCATTGAATCTAATCGTCCACTTCTTCCTACTGGACGTTCTTATGTAGGGTTTTGTTCACTTAACCAATGAATATTTATTGAGCACCTAATATGTACCAGGCACTGTTCTTGGGACTGGAGTTATAACAGTGAACAAAACAAATATAAAAACATACTGCTGTGTTTGTATGAACATGTAATCCATGTCCTGGGTTTATTTTCAAAACACAACAGATGGAAATCTTTAAGAGAAATTCAGATCTTCCAAGGTCCCTTAGAAATCATCTCATTTACTTTCTCTACAGACAAGAAAACTGTGACCATGATAGATTGAGTACCTTGGTCAAGGTGATAATGTTTTGGTGGAAAAGCCACTATACCACTATAGAAAACAAAAACTGTGTAGAAGCTGCTCAAGGACACCAAAAAACCCAGAAAAACAGAAATAGATTAAAAGGAAAAGATTGTTCTAACAAATTTTTGTATCCACTGTCATATTTGTATCAAATACACTGCTGAAAAAGATAAGATCAATTCAAAAACAATAAACTCACATATCACATTGGAGTGCATTTCAGGAAGAAGCAGAATAGAAGGGAAAAAACATGAACCCTTACCCAGCTACCTTTTCAGGTATCATCCATTCTATGTATCTCCTATACTATAGGAAAGTGACTTTCATAAATTCATTCAACAGGAATAAAGCACCATACAAATTTAGTCAAAATTCTTCTGAAGAAAAGGATATGATTTTAAAAGCATGGATAAATATCTACTATAAACAGTTAATTAGCATAATGATCTTGTTACAAATTGTGTAGTTTTGCTTTGGTATTAGAAAATGTCAAGATGTCCTAAAAGAATGCATGCTCCTTCTGCATCAGTCTATATAGCTAAGAGAAAACCCATCTGTGTGAAGGGTTCCAGATTATAAATACACTGGAATGTCTTTAACAGTGTAGAAATCACAACCATGTGTTAAGAAAATTAAATAAAGTCCAGGATAAACACAAGATTTATAAATAAATTTATAAATAAAAAAACAATTTCCAACTGATATATAATCA
The DNA here is from genome assembly GCA_004027655.1 of Graphiurus murinus. Classification (NCBI taxonomy): domain Eukaryota; kingdom Metazoa; phylum Chordata; class Mammalia; order Rodentia; family Gliridae; genus Graphiurus; species Graphiurus murinus. Next base: position 5,926 of record PVLC010000495.1, read on the forward strand.
AAGTTTCATTCCTTTCCAAGAAATAAAGGATGAACTCTATTTCATCATTTCTTCCTACAATATGATGCTTTCACTCAGCACTACAATATGCCTGTGAAGCCTCTTAAAAAAACAGACCAAAACATATCTATAAACCATTTAACCATCATATAAAATAATTGAGGCTAATTGGGCTTCATCTCAGTACAGATAAACATTTGTATTCCTACTCTCTAGCAGCCCATTAAGGACAATACAAAATCAACACAACTTATTAATAATTTCCTCCTGGCAAACAGTAAAGTGTAAGAAAGATTGTTCCTATGAATTCCTAAAGAGATTAACTCAGTATGAGGATTTTAAGTCACTAATTTAACCAGATTACTTAAAAAACAAATAGCTCCTTTCTGCACATTTTTCTGTCTCTGAATGATAAGTTCCTGTAGGTTACTTCCCTGACCCAGTCTGAAGGCCAGGGCTTGCTACACTGAGGAACTCTAGACTAGATTGGTTACATCTGTGGGCTTTGGCTCCAGTTCAAGACTTGGAAAGTTAAGGATTAATTCATGTGTCAAGAAACTCTAAGACAGTTAATGACAATATTACAGAGGCTCTCAGAAGCAAACTCAACTGGCTTGCTTTACAATAGCTCCACTCCATAAAGAAGGATCATTTCAACATCAGCATAATCTATTGTTCTATTAATTATACAGTAATACCAAAATCTATCACTCTGCCGACTGACACCTTTTATCTAAATGAAACTCCAAACCTGCTAAGTTGGGAAAACTTGATTTGTTAAAATTATTATAAGCAGCCGGGTGTGGTGGTGCACGCTTGTAATCCCAGCATTCGGGAGGCTGAGACTGGAGGATCTGGGCTCTGGGTAAGCCTCAGCTACCTAGTGAGGCACTCCGCAACTTAGTGAGACCCTGTTTCAAAATAAAGAATAAAAAATAGGGCTGGGGGTATAGCTCAGAGGTAGAATGCCCCTGAGTTCAACCCCTAGTACCGCAAAAAAAAAATATATATATATATATATGTATATATATATATATATGCTTGATATTTTTTCCTCCTTGGCTTCTTCAAACATTGATTCAAGTGGAATATGAGTTTACATTGCTCTTATTATTTATTATCTTAATGCCCACAGATTTTGTTAAGTTGTTCCATACCCTCTCCCTTAATACTTTAGAAATACAGAATAGTGATGAGGTGTTAATAGAAATACTACTTTGAGGAGAGAAGATATAGTAGTTTTTTCTACAAAAGGGGGTTAGGATTAGCAATCTGATTAGGGGGTAGAAAAGAGAATTTATTTTGAAGTTGCATTTGCATAGCAAGTACACTATTTTTACTTATCAGGGTGAAGTAGAGCTTCTTGTAAAGCTAAATAATTCAATTTCCGGCATTTTGGGTACTGTAAGATAAGTAATAATGTGTGTGTGCGCACACATTATGCAGTAAAAGCAGAGACCCTTACTTGACCCACTAAAGAGTAGAGAGTTCTATGTCACTGTTTCACTTCTTTGCTCCATGATAATCCAAAAGTCTGCAAACCATTTCAAAAGCTGCAGGCACAAGCAACAGAGTGAAGAGGAATCTTCAGGTTCCCTTCTAGATTTTTATAGCCCAAATTACCCCTCCTGGGGATAAATGAGAGGAAAATTCAGGGTTAATAAGCATTCAAGTCTAGAATGTCCCACATAAAGAAAAGTAAAGTTAAGAAGGCCCTGAATAACTAGGGTTCAAGCATATTCGTGCAATTCCCTCTCCTGGAAGCAACCATCCACAGGTAAATGTCTTTAATAGAGATCAAAAATGTACCTGAGATTTATTTTAATCAGGTATGGTGAGACATACAGACACAGGAATGACTATCAAGGAGGAAGAAGTTTTTATAGTAACAGATCCCTTGAAACAGGAGGCATGCTGGGTCACAAGGAGAAGCATGGGGTTGGTCAGGAGGCAGAGGGAGCAATGGGTGCAAGCCTCAAGCCTTGGGGTTTTCCTGGGAAGGAATGGGCATGGTAGGGTCAACAGGCCAAGTTGGTTTAGGATTTGCTTGTCTAAAAGACATCAATGGGCTCTAGGGTATAGAGACAGTGTCTAGTTGTCTGATATACAGCCCTAGAGTGATCAGAGCAGTGAAATGTTGTCCTAGTACATAAAAGCCCCATGGAAGGAAGTGTGGAGAACGAAAGGCATACTCTTGGGCATTTTGTTTTCTGTTGCTAGGCCCCATATGCCAGAACATAAAGAATACAGAAAACAGCCAGGCAAGGTGGTGTAGGCCTGTAATCCCAATATGTGGGAGGCTGAGACAGGAGGATCACAGGTTTGAGGATAGACTCAGCAACATAGTGAGACTCTTAGCAACTTAATGAGACCTTATTCCAAAACAAAAGATAAAAAGGGCTGGGGGTATAGCTCAGAGGTAGAATGCTCTTGGGTTCAGTCCTCAGTACCAAAAAAGAAAAAAGAAATAGAAACACACAAGCCAGGCATGGTGGCGCATGCTTGTAATCCCAGCATTTGAGAGGCTGAGACTGGAGGATCCGGGTTCGCAGCCAGCCTCAGCTAGGTACCTAGTGAGGTACTCCGCAACTTAGTGAGACCCTGTTTCAAAATAAAGAATAAAAAATAGGGCTGGGGGTATAGCTCGGAGGTAGAATGCCCCTGAGTTCAATCCCCAGTACCGCAAAAAAAAAAAAAAAAAAAAAAAAAAAAAAAAAAAAAAAAAAAAAAAAAAAAAAAAAGCACAGAAAATAAGAGAACACTATTAATACAAATACTGGTAAAGTTAACTGTCTTAATAAATACAGCCTGGGAATGTAAGTTAAATAAAACTGTGGCAGTATGACCCCCAACCAGCAATCAGGCCCTCTAATTTCAAACTTAACACACCTTACAATAGAGCTTTTCTCACTAGAAAAATTCTTGAGTTCTCTCTTGCTTTTTTTTTTTTCTTTAATACTCACTTTCCTTAAGTATCCAATATAACATAAAATGTGTGTGTGGTAGTAAAAGAAGGGAAGATTCACTGTCTTTCTTGAGGAAACAGATGACAATAAGTCCAGATATAACTCTTTCCTAGAAACTCTCTCAATCTTGAAGGTAAAGTACATTTGGGGGCCATGACCCAAAAAATGTAAATGATTAACAAAAATAATTAATGCACTGCTAAATCAAATCACACATACACACACACACAGACTAAAGGTCAGAAAGAATAGAAGGAGAGAGATAAAGAAGAAATATAGAAAAAAAGACAAGGACTAATCTTCAAGAAGTACAATCCAAATCAGTATTAAACCTAAGGAGGTTTCTAACTCATTGTGTCAATTCCAAATGGCTTAATAAGTTAAAAGGGATTTGGGGGGATGGGTTGGTATTTTGTGAAACTCATTGATAGCAGCTTTCTAAAATTAATGAATTAATCTGAAGTCCTAGGAGTACTAGGAACCACTCTACACATATCAGTTTGACAGATTAGATGAAATGGACCAATTCTTTGAAAAATACTATCACAGTTCACCCAGTTTAAAGTAGGTAACTTGAATAGTCTTATTCAATTAACATTAAATCCACAACTTAAAACTCCAAAAATAGAATTCTCCAGCCCCAGATGGTTTCCCTAGTGTGTTCTACCAAATATGTAACATTAATACTATTTACATACAGTCTTTTCCAGAAAGTTAGAGACATATTCTCAATTCATTTTATGAAGGTAACACGGCCATGATTCAAAAAATATATAACAACATTCCTTATGAATACAGGTACAAAGATCCTTAGCAAAATATTAGCAAACAGAAGTACAACAATATATAAAAAGAATTTGTTATGGTTAAATATAGAATGTTCCCTGAAAATCTCATATATTAATGTTCAAAGCTGACATAATTAAGTATGAGGGCTGTAATTTTATCAATAGCTAAATCCATTGTGATGGATTTACTGGGTGGTAACCGAGCAGGTTACCACCTAGGCAGGTAAGGTATGGCTGGAGAAGGTAACCTAGGCAGGTGGGGTGTTTCTAGAGAAGGTGGGTCCCTGAGGGTGCGGCCTTAGAGACATTTCATCTTTGAATCCCCTTGCTTGCTTGCTCTCTCTGGTTTCCAGCCTCCATGATATGAGAGCAGAGCCTTGCACTCTCCCTCTCTCTGCTCCTCACTACCATGCCATAAACTCCGCAGATGCAGCCTGACATGGACTGAACCTCTGAAATCTCCAGAACTATGAGCAAATAAATTTTCCTTTCTCTAAGTTGCACAGTGGTCAGGCTTATTGGGTCACAGCAGTGAGACTGCTGACTGAAACAGAATTATACACCTTGACAAAATAGAATGTATCCCAATGATGCAAGGCTGGTTTAGTATTTGCAAATGATGCAATTGATACAAACTGATGACTGCAAATTGATGGTCATGTGATCCACCATATTTATATATTGAAGAATAAATATTACATAATCAATTCTCATTTATGATACAAACTCTCAGGGAAATAGAAATAGAAGAACATCTGTTCAACTTAATTAAAGCATACTCAAAAAAACCCTGACAGCCTTTATTATACTTAATGATGATCCAGAATAAATAAGGAGGGATATTCACCCTCACTTTTTGATTTTGTATTGGATATCAAACTCATATTCTACCTCTGAGCTACAGCCCTAGCCCTTTTTACTTATTTTGTTTTTTTTTTTTTTACTTTTTTTTTTTGAAACAGTCTCTCTAAGTTGCTGAGGGCCTCACTAAGTTTCTGGGCTGGCTTCAGATCCTTTTGTCTTAGCCTCCCAAATACTGGGATTATAGGTCCATGCCACTGTGCCCAACTATTCTCACCATTCATATTCAACATAACATTGGAAGTTCCAGTGGAGGCAATCAAACAAAAAAGTAAATAAAAGGCATATGAGTTAGAAAAAAAAAATAAGAAAAACTGCCCCTGTTTGCAGGTAACATGATTATTTACTTAGAAAACTCTAAACACTCTTGGAATTAAAATACATGAATTTAGCAAGGTTGCAGGACACAAGATTAAACATGCAAAAACTCAGATGCATTTTATATACTAGTAATGAACATGTGAACACAGATATTAAAAATATAATAACATTTAAAATCACTCAAACAATGAAATGCATTTTGATATGGTTTGAATGTGTCCTTGAAAGTTCATGGGTTGGAAACTAGATCACCAGTACAGAGGTATTAGGAGGAGTAACCCTGAAGAGATGTTTAGCCCCAGTGCAGTGGCACATGCCTGTAATTCCAGTACTTGGGAGGTGGAGGCAAAAGGATCACAGGTTTGAGGCCAGCCTCAGAAACTTAGTGAGGCCCTCAGAAACTTAGTGAAACCTTTTTTCAAAATAAAAAGTAAAATAGAGCTGGGGGTACAGCTCAGAGGTAGAATGCCCCTGGGTTCAATCCCTAGTAACACAGAGGGAGGGAGGGAGGAAGGGAGGGAGGGAAGGAGGGAGGGAAGGAAGGAAGGGAAGTGAGGGGAGGGGAGGGGAGGGGAGTTTAGGTCATAAGGGCTCTGCCCTCATGAATGGATTAATGTCATTGTAGGAGTAGGTTTCTTATCAAAGCATGAGTTCAGCCCCCTTTTGTCAGTCTGTTCTGTCTCCCTTCCCCCATCTTATCCTCTCTTTGCCCTGTGGTTCCTGTGGTATTGGTAGAGGGATAAATAGATCAATGGAACAAAATAGAGAAATCAGAAGTAGTTCTAAGCAACTATCTGAACAGATTTTTGTCAAAGGTGCCAAAGTGCTTCCATGGAGGAGAAATAGCCTCGTCAATGATTGGTACTGGACCAATCAAATATGCACCGGCTTTAATAAAAAAGCTTCAACCTAAGTCTAATAGCTTACATATATATTAAATCAAAGCAGATTAAATATTTAAATGAAAACTATAAAACGTGCAGGGAAAAAATAACCAAAGATCTTTAGAATCCAGGGCTATGCAGTATTTTTAAGATTTGACGATCCATAAAAAAACTGGCAAACTAGATTTCATCAAAATTAAAATTAAACATTAAATTTTACTCTATGAAAAGATTCTGTTGATAGGATGAAAGGCAAGCTACAGACGAGGAGAAAATATTTCCAAATCATTTATCTGATGAGCTTATGTAAAAATATTTCAGGTTGGGATATAGTTCAGTGGCAGAGCACTTGCCAGTATGTAAGAGATCCGAGCTCTATCCCCAACACTGCAAAAAACAAAAACAAAAACCTCAAAGCTCAGCAGTAAAAATAAATAATCCAATTAGAAAATGAGCAAAAGATGTGAAGCAATATTTTATCTGACAGAAAATGCAAGTGGTAAATAAGGACAAGTTCAACATCTTTAGCAATTAGAGAAAAGAAATTAGCACTACAATGAGCTATCACTGAATAACTAGTGCCTCCCCTAGGCTGCAGTGTTCTATCCCCAGATATCTACAAGACTTGCAACTTACTTCACTGAGGTCTCTGAGGAAAGACATCTCAGCAAGGCCTTTTATAACTCCTTCATGCTACTACTCAACACCCCAAATCTTAGTCAGTCTTGACTTTCCACTTTATTTGCTTCATAACACTTATCCCCAGCTGACCTTATCTTATATATTCATTTGTTTATCTACTTGTTTCCTCCATTAGAATAAGTTCCATAAGGAACTTGATGAAACCTTATCTTCATCAAAGCCTAGCACAACAGTAGTTGATTAATAGATGCTCTAAAAACATTTACATGCTTGGATGGTTTACTTCTATATTTCTCTCCATGATGTTTCACTCAAATAGAGTTCTTAGATCTCTGACTTCATCCACCTTGGGCCTAAAGATGCCTTCTTTGCTAAAACTGTCCACTTATTTGGAAATCCTTGCTTTGTTCTCCTTCCAGCTTTGTTAGAAGTGCACCTATCCATATTCTGTTGATCCAAGTCACCTCGTGGCCAGCCATTTGCCCAGTGTGACGCTATTAGAAGGCAGAGGAAAAGGAAAGAGTACTCCAGCAAGAGTAACAGCAAATGTTGTTGGACAAAAGCTTCAACAGAGCTGAAAGACAATCTGGGCATGCTGTTGAATACACTCTTGTCTATACAACATAAAATTCAGAAGCAACCCAATAAAAGACGTGGTTGGTCAACTCATTAGGAGTTTTATTTTTGGACTTTTACTAGGGAGTGAACATGAACCTAATTAGGAATTGTAATCACTTACTTGTCATTCAAATGTAATGAGTCTTTCCATTCCTCCTTTTCCCTTTTAGTCAAGTTCAGAAGGTTCCTGGTTTTGTTTAAAGAACGATAGTTTCCATTTATGAATCCCAAAGCCACAATGACCCAGAGTTCAGTCTTCTCACAACACAGAGACCACAACCATTTTAAAGTTTTCAATATGGAAAAGATCTAGGGGTTAAATGCACATTCCTTAACTAACAAATACTATGACAGAGTAGCAATATGTCAGCAATAATTAAAGAACTTCTACCTTCAAACTTACAACTCGGCCATGGTGGTTCATGCTTGTAATCCCAATACTTGGGAGGCTGAGACAGGAAGGTTTCAGGTTTGCTGCCAGCCGCAGCTACTTAGTAAGGCCTTTTGCAACTTAGTGAGACCCTGTTTCAAAATAAAGAATAAAAAATAGGACTGAGAGTGAAGCTCAGAGGTAGAATTCCCTTGGATTAAAAAAAAAAAAACAACACCCTTTCTTTCCTTAAAATGTAATCTAAAAATAACTCTGAAAAATATTAAATTATTTTAATATTTCTTACTGAATACTTTTATTCCTTTATTTTCAGAATCTACAAATTATACATTAGTTCTGTCTAAAGCTGTAACTGATCCTTGATGGTCTTTAGGAAAATTCCTCCAAAAAGTTAAATATAGTGAGCTGTATCAAAAATACAAAATATAGCATTTTTGCAGGGAGGTCTAAGTGGGGAAGATGAGATATCCAGAATCTACACTCACTGCTATGTAAGGACACACCTTCCTACGTACTGGATATCTACCTCAAAATCAACACTTAATATGTAGTTACTTAATGTTTATATCCAAGTTCAGTACTTCTATCTATGGGTAAAGCCAAAGTAGTACTTCTGATTCTGCTTGTATTAATCAGCTTTCTGTCACTATAATGAAATCCCTGAAATAATTACAAAGATAAAATATTTCCTTTCGCTCACAGTTTTGGAGGTTCCAGTACATGACTAACTGTCCCTGTTGCTTTGGGCTTGTGGTGAAGCAGCACATTATGGCAGGAGCATGTGGCCAGGCAAAACCATTCACCTTATTAGCCAGAAAGCGAAGGGGAAAAAGGAACCTAAGAACCTCCTAAAACTTCCTGACTTCTAAAGTTTCCACCACCTCCCACTTGTGTCCCTCTGGGCACCAAGCCTTTAACACATGGGCCTTTGGGGACACATCCAAATCATAGCATTGCTCTAAGAAAATTATCTTTCTTAGCTTTGAAAATGTTATTGTCTCTTTAATAGCAACATTTAATTGGTATTTGGAAAGCAAAGAAAGAGAAGAAAACTGTATCACTGTTTGGAAGTGATTTAAGATTTTTTACTTTGAAGGTCCAATATACACCATTACCAGGTTGCTTAACAATGTTAACATGATTTTGACTTATCACTGAAATTTCTGTATTTGTCTGTTTGAGCTATTCTGTTTAATCCATTGCTCTATAGTCAAAGAAAAAGAACTTTTTTTAAAAGAAAGAAAAACAGCCGGGCATGGTGGCGCACGCTTGTAATCCCAGCATTCGGGAGGCTGAGACCGGAGGATCCGGGTTCGTGGCCAGCCTCAGCTACTTAGTGAAGCACTCCGCAACTTAGTGAGACTCGGTTTCAAAATAAAGAATAAATAATAGGGCTGGGGGTATAGCTTGGAGGTAGAATGCCTCTGAGTTCAATCCCCAGTACCGCAAAAAATAAATAAATAAATAAATAAATAAATAAATAAATAAATAAATAAATAAATAAAAGAAAGTAAAAGAAAGCTCCCACTTCCAAAATAAGAATTAGCAAAAAAAAAACTAGGCTTAAAATACTACTCTTTGGCTGGTGATATAACTCAGTGGTAGAGTGCTTGCCCAGCATGTGTAAGGTCCCAGATTCAATCCTCAGCACTGAAATATAAAAAATGAGACAAAATAAAACAAAAAAGAATAACAACAACAAAAAAACAACACCCCTTTACAAACCAGGTAGCCACAATTTCTGAATCCACTGGTTTATTTATACATGTATTTAACTAAGCCTTTGACAGAGTTGGTGTGATATAGTAGAAAAGAAACATGCCTTGGAATTAAAAATGAAAAAATTGAGGAAACTTTGGCTTAGGTCAAGTTACTTGCATCTCCCTCAATTTCTATGAAAACAATAAAAAAAGAATATCCACCTTATAAAGTTGCTTTTTTTC
>PVLC010000495.1:15439-70836 GCA_004027655.1 Graphiurus murinus
ACTGGGGATTGAACTCAGGGGCATTCTACCTCCGAGCTATACCCCCAGCCCTATTTTTTATTCTTTATTTTGAAACCGAGTCTCACTAAGTTGCGGAGTGCCTCACTAGGTAGCTGAGGCTGGCCGCGAACCCGGATCCTCCGGTCTCAGCCTCCCGAATGCTGGGATTACAAGCGTGCGCCACCACGCCCGGCTCTAAAGTTGCTTTTGAATTAAGTGAAACAATGAATTTTAAAGTATCTAGATTCTATCACATGCCTGACAAAATTAAAGCACCGGATGTTGTTTCCTTCCCTCTCACCGACCCAGAAATAAAGTACATTTGGGAAAGAGCACACATGTGAAAAAGTCTTATTCTTCAGGAACTTAGTGGAAGAAATAAGATACACACAGTCATGCACCATATAACAATGTTTCAATCAACAATGGGCCACATATATGATGGTGATCAAATAAAATTTAATGGAGTTGAAAATTCCCATTTGTCTAATGACACTGTAGCTCAAGACATTACATGTGTGTGGTGAGAGAGGTGTAAACAAAACTATTGCACTACCCAGTGTATGAAAATATAACACAAACTATTATATATATTTCTTGATAATCAAAACAACTATGCTACTGACTTATATGTTTACTATTCTATACTTTTATTGTTATTCTAGTTATTTACTTACTTTTTTTTTTTTAACATGTGGTTCTGGGGATTGAACCCAGAGGCATTCTACCTTTGAGTTATACCTCCAGCCCAATTTTATTTCTTATTTGCAAACAGGGTCTTGCTAGGTTGATGAGTCTTACTATTTGCTGAGGCTGTCCTCAAACCTGAGATCCTTCTCTCTTAACCTCCCAAGGACTGGGATTACAGGCGTGAGCCACCATGCCCGGCATATTGCAATTTTAGAAATATTCTTTATACTTATTTTTTAAGTTTACTGTTAAATAGTATGCCATGTTACACCAGAAATAGCCTCATACATCCCGTGCTTACTGAATCACTTGATTGCATCCAGAGACCATGTGGAGTGATTGATCTTTATCATTAAGTTTGTAGAAGCAGAGGCTATAACATTCACCCAAGGAAGAAATCACCTAAGGACAAATTTCCCAGAATGTATCCCCATCATAAAGCCACCTATGGCTATATATACATCAACCAACAATGTTAAACAATGGCTTAAAATCTAAAATGAAGCAAATATGGCTTTGGGGGGATTTGTGAAATTATTCTCATACTTGGCTTCAAATTTAATGTTAAAATTTATTTTAAAAATATGTCCTCAGAGCCAGGAGTGGTGGTACACACCTATAATCTTAATACCAGGGAGGTTGAAACAGGAGGATCACAGGTTTGAGACCAGACTCAGCAACTTAGTGAGACTCTCAGCAACCTAAAGAGACCCTGTTTGAAAACAAAACATAAAAAGGGTTTGGGTATAGCTTGAGGGTAGAATGCCCTGGGTTCAAGCTGCAGTATCACTCATACACACCACAAAAAATCTATTCAACCATTAATTGTTTTATTCAATATACTAGAATCTCCAAAAAGTGCCAAGGCACAGCTACTATCTTCAAGGAATTAACAATACAGTAGAAAAGACAGACATGTAACAATCACAATGCAGCATTTTGGTATTTTAGTAGACATTTTAAAGTAAATACTAGTTTACTGGGGAAAGAGGATGACATAGGGAGAGAAGCTTTCTGGAGGTTCGAAAGTAAAAGACAACAACTTTCATTCCTAGGCACAGAGAACCCTACCTTAAGATAGCTTAAGAAGGAAGCAGTGTATTTACTTAAATCTAATTTCTATTTGTTTTCAATAAGATATACATTTGCATGGTTGAAAACTCAACACACAGAGACTGATTATGTAATAAGGTATCTCCTTCTTCCTGCATCTTCATTCACTTCACTCACTTCTCATTCTGCCCCCAGTCACCTAGCAACCCTGCACAGAGGTGGGTAATGTCATCAGTGCCTCCATGTTCCCCAGATACAGTTAATGTCAATATACATTTTCCCATTTTTTGTAAATATATATTGTACATACACACACACACACACATATTACAAGTATGGAGAGGGAGAGGCAGAGGAAGAGGAAGAGAAAGAGGGAGAGAGATATGAGAGCAGAGAAAGGAACTAGTAAGTCAGATGGCACATAGTCTTGTAATACATCAAAGGCCTTTGGCTTTCACTGAGAGGTATTCAGGGAAGAACAGCAGAAGTGGGCACTGGACCCAGCAGAACCAGCAGCACCACAGGTGAGTGTATAGGTCAAATCTGGAGCATCAAGAACAGATGTAGTAAATGCAGGTAAGGAATCAGGTAAAGGTTAAGGAGCTGAAAGACTAATAGGTTAGAAAGAGTAGAACTGGATACAAAGCGTAGAAACCACTTCAACAGAAGGAAAACATAAGAACAGAAAAGATTCTGCCTCTCTCTTGCCAAAAAGTATTCAAAATAATCTAGAGAATAATGGACAAGGACTGGAAAATCATATTGTAATGGCGTTAAGTTCTTGATTTCTCATTTGCATTGGCAGTAACTTCAATTGCTATAATTACAAATAGCCTATTATGAAAACTATATTAACAATAAATTTTTATTATGAAGGCTTATATCGTAGCTCGAAACTTGACTTTTAAAGATTATTCCATTGTGGGTCCATTTGTTGCCAAACACCCATCTGTTTTGCATTTTCGTACTAAGTTTCTTATCCTCATTCTCATGTCATTGAGAAGTTTCTGGAGTGTTGTCAGAGACAGTGGTAGTTATTATTATTTTGATGGACACACAGTATATGCTAGGAAAGCTGTGATTTATTTAAATTCCTCATTTGCTGAAAAATTAATTGGTGTGATTAAGTCTTCGAAGTAATTGAAAACACTGCCATTTTTCTCCCAGTTACTGCTTTATATCTTTTTTTGCTTATGATTTTCTTACTACCTCTCTATCTTTTATAACCTCACTTCAATTCTATTTTACCAAACCTGTTCCTACTAAAGCTTTCTTCATTATGTAGATCATTCTAGAACTCATTTTTGACATTTGTGACCACACTCTTATCTTTCAATGGCACTTGAAGCTCATTTTCTATGATTACATACTCATTCATAATCTAAGAAAAGGACACCTATGAAGACAAAGAGCTGAAGAGAAAATACATATAAATGAACTTAACTAATTGTTCAGAGGCAGAGTTGAGCAAAGGCTCAGTAAGAATGGATGTTTACTTTATTTTATTTTTATTGGTGCTTTTATTGGTGCATTACAGTCTCACATCATAATGTAAATCATGTTGACAATGACATACATGCACATAGCATTTGGTGTCCTCCCCGCCTCCTCACCCCACCCCTTTCCAATACAGAGTACTGAGACCGACATTGGTATTTTCACATATGTACACACAGTCTATGGTAGTATTTCCATTAGTAAAGCTCAATCTGCCCCCTACCCTTCCCTTAGACCATTTTGGCTGGCTCCACTGAGGTTTCTCCTCCATTATCTGGAGTCCCTCTGGTATGCCAGTTACTACCTAGTGCATATTAGAGAAAACATATGCTCCTTCATTTTCTGTGACTGGCTAATCTCACTTAACATAATGTTCTCCAGGTCCTTCCATATTCTTGCAAATGACTTTACTTTATTCTTCTTTATTACTGAGTAGAATTCCATTGTGTATATTTCCCATAATTTTGTTATCCATTCATCTGTTGATGGACACCTAGGTTGATTCCATAATTTGGCTATTGTGAATTGTGCTGCTACAAACATAGGTATGCATATATTACTGTAGTTCTCTGGTTTCAGCCTTGTTGAAAAGATACCCAGGAATGGTATGGCAAGGTCATATAGTGGATCCATTCCTAATTTTCTAAGGAATCTCCACACTAATCTCCATAGTGGCTGAACTAGATTGCAATCCCACTAACAGTGTGGAAGAGTTCCTATTTCTCTACATCCTTGCCAAAATTTATTGTTATTTGACTTCTTTATGATTGCCATTGTGATTGGGGTTACATGGAATCTCAGTGGAGTTTTGATTTGCATATCCCTGATTGCTAATTATGTTGAACATTTTTTCATGTATCTATTGGCTATTTGTATGTCTTCTTTTGTGAAGTGTCTATTCAATTCAGTTGCCCATTTCTTGATTGGGTTATTTATTTTTCTAGTGTAAAGTCTTTTAAGTTCTTTGTATATTCTAGATACTAGACCTCTGTCAGAGGGCTAGCTGGTAAAAAATCTTCTCCCATTCCATAGGTTTTTCTCTTTAGAATCTTGAGGGTTTCTTTTAATGTGCAGAAACATTTTAGTTTAATGCCATCCCACTTACTAATTCTTGTTTTAATTTCCTGAGCTTTGAGAGTCTTGCTGAGGAAGTTTCTACCTGTGCCTATATGTTGGAGTGTTGAACCTATGCCCTCCTTTAGTAGCTTCATAGTCTCTGGTCTAACTTACAGATCTTTGATCCATCTTGAGTTGATTCCTGCACAGGGTGACAGGTAAGGATTTGGTTCCATTTTTCTACAAATGGATAACCAATTTTCCCAACATCATTTATTGAAAAGGCTCTTTTCTTTAGTGTATGTGTTTGTCACCTTTGTTGAAGATCAATTGACTATAAGTGTGTGGATTTGTTTCTGTATCTTCTATTCTTTTCCATTGGTCTATGTGCCTGTTTTGTGCCAATACCATGCTGTTTTAGTTACTATAGCTCTATAGTATAATTTGAAGCCAGTAATTGTGATACCTCCTACAGAGTTCTTATTGCTGAGAATTGCTGTGGCTATTCTGGGTCTTTTGTTTCTCCATATGAAATTTATGACTGATTTTTCTAGGTCTATGAAGAATGACATAGGGATTTCATTGACTCTGTAGATCACTTTTGGTAGAATGGCCATCTTGATAATATTTATTCTGCCTATCCAAGAACAAGGGAGATCTTTCTACCTTCTAAGATCATCTTCAATTTCTTTAGTGTTTTATAATTTTCATTGTAGAGGTTTTCTATCTCTTTGTTTAGGTTTATTCCTAGGTATTTTATTGGTTTTGAGGTTATTGTGAATGGAACTGTTTTCTGTATATCTTTCTCTATGGATTCATGGCTGGCATATATAAAAGCTACTCATTTTTTTAGGTTGATTTTGTATCCTGCTACTTTGCTGAATTTGTTAATTAGCTCTAGTAGTCTTTTGGTTGAGTTTTTTGGGTCTTCTAGATATAGGATCATGTCATCTGCAAATAAAGATAATTTTAATTCTTCTTTTCCTATTTGAATTCCTTTGATATTTTTCTCTTATCTTATTGCTCTGGCAGGATATTTATTTTAAATGCAAAAGAGGCATAGAAGTCATTTAGAGGAATGCTCTCACTTTATACATATAATAATGAGGTACAGAAATATGTCAGTATAACTGCTTAAAAATAACAGAAAAGAGCAAGCAATTTAATTTGTTTTAAGCAATAAGGAAACGTATTCTTCCATATAATCTGAGGTCCAGACAGTGCATGGAGATCCCATTATGTTCTTCTTCACTGCAATTTTGGCCAGATCACCTTCCATGCATTGGCATCAACTTCCAGGTAAAAGATAGCTGTTAGCAGTTTCAGGATTTATATCTCAGACCTGGAAGTTACAGGAGCAGAGTACTGGGAGAGAAAACCTATGTGTCTTTCCTAAATTGTTTTTGTTTTTTGTCTTCTTGTTTTGTTTTTCAGAAGCAAAGAAACCTGAGCAAGAAGTCTCTCTCTTTTGTCACTTGCTCATTTCTAAAGTAATTACTGGCAAGGGAAATGGGACTTGGAGACTGACCAGGTTGAAGTCCTGAACTAAGCTTGAGGTAGAATAAGTGCCAGAGAATCAACATTAAATTAGTTGACCATAATCAAAACATTTGTCATAGATCTCTGAAATCCCTTGATTCTTAACATTTCTTCTAACACACATCTAAGAATTTGCATCTTTGCCTGCTCTCTAGTAATGAATTCAACATTTCTTTCTTTTTGCAAACTTCTCTAGGGAGCTTATTTGTTCTCTTTCTACAGTTAGAAGTGGTAAACTGGGCATAGTGGTGCACACTTGTAATCCCAGTACTTGGGAGGCTGAGACAGGAGGATCACAGGTTTGTGGCCAGCCTCAGCTACTTAGTGAGGCCCTCTGCAACTTAGTAAAACCCTGTTTCAAGATAAAGAATAAAATAGGGCTGGGGGTATATCTCAGAGGTAGAATGCCCCTGGGCTCCATTCCTAGTACCACACACACACACACAAAAAAGTGGTAACCTCATTTCTAGCTCCACCTCTATGTGACTTAATATGTTAATTAATGTTTCTTTGCCTTAGTTGCCTTAACTGTAAAATGGTGGGATAATAGCACCTACTTCATTGGATTACTGCAAAACTTAAAATGGCTTCCAAATGCAAGACTGGGATTGTGCCTTGCACTTAGTACATCCTGGAAAATGTTAACAGAGATGATGGCAATCGTGATCCAGTAAGATTGTCTCTTTTCTTCATAACCCATCACAACAGGTCCTGACCATCTTGTTTCTATACCCATGTTCATGCTAGTCCTCTCCTCTTTTCTACATCTTTCAAGACTTAATTAACTCAAGCATTACCATTTCCCCAAGGCCCTTTTTGCCCCTACAAAGACAACATTAACCTGATACTTCAATTGTAGGAATTATAATCTGTAGCACAGGAATATTAGTCATGATTTGATATCATTTTCATGTTTTTCTTATTTGTGCCTGGATGTAAATCATAACTCCCAACCAAAAAAAGTGTTCTTTGAAGGCAAGAATATATTCCAAGAATATATTTGTTTATGTCTTTCAAATTACTTAGCCTAAAATAAGAATCAAAGTAAATCCTTAATAATTAACTTCTAAATGGCCCTCTGAACATCTAAAAGTATTTCCAATCACAGTGATTTCTGGGTTTGTGTAGTTGCAAGCTCTTGGCCCATCTCTTCATTGTATGTATAAGCACACAAAGAAGACAAGGTCTAGAACTTTTAATTTCTTCCCATACTTGTCCACACACTGTGAGCACACAATAAATGTTACTATCCACAAGAAAGCTGAAAACATTAGTAGCTACAAATTAATTCCAAACATGATAGAAAATTCCAGAGGTACTGGCTGCTATTAATATTCAAATCCATAATTCCAAAAGATCTTGACTTATTTACAAATGCAAAACATGGAGGTAAGAACATCAGATACTTTTTTCAGACACTTTTTACCTCCTGGTACATTTTTTAAACAAGAGTAATTCTCATGAGAGTAAGAGTAATCCTCATAAGAATTGTTGATGAAGGACAAAGTCAAGAAGATGATCATCATATATTTTTTTATTGATGTTTTGGAGAAGAGTTCTTTTACTTTTGAAATGCTACATAGTTTAAAATGCACCATGTCCCATCTTTGATTCTCTAAACATGTGAAAAAAATATACTTGCAAACAAAAACTTCTCCCATTAATGCCCAAGAGCATATCATTTACATATAAAAATATGGCACTGTTCATAGCTATGTGGGTTGCTTTTTAGCCGATGATTAAGTCAACTGGGAAAAAAATAAATTGAGTAAGCCCACACTCTATCCATGTGAAACTATATGACTCACTTAACCAATGCTGAGAAAAGTTTATCCCCTCTAAATAATAGACCTTTAAAATTCCATTCTGTGACTTTTTGGTATATTTAATGGATATGAGTATTTCTATGCTAAAAATGCTTTTGTCTGAATGTTATCCATTATGAATTTTTCATCTAGACCAGCCCTTCACTGTTGCTTTTGTACATGGATACTTGTCTACCATAAGAAAGGGGAAGAAGGAGAACAAGAGGAAAAAACTATACATCTTACTTGGATTGTGCGAGACAGCCTGGTGCCACCACATTCTGATTCTCCTCCTTGGGTTGGAGTGCAGTGAGCTCTACCATGTTGACCATCACATCATTTGTGTGGCCTGGAAGCTGTGGAAGCACTGAAATGATTTTCTCTACTAAGTTGTCTCCATGGTGTCCAACTGCTCCTGTGTAAGCAGACAAGAAAATGTAAACTTATAAACTGAGAAGAAAAAGTTCAACAGATGCATGCTTTTTGCTGCTCCCTTCTATCAAAAATAACAGCCAAGCTGAAAGCGGTGGCACATGCCTGTAATTCCAATACTTCGGAGGCTGAGATAGAGGATTGCAGGTTAGTGGCCAGCCTCAGCAACCTTATGAGGTCCTCTGCAAATTAGTAAGACCCTGTTTCAAAATAAAAGAGAAAGTCAGAGCCGGGCGTGGTGGCGCACGCTTGTAATCCCAGCATTCAGGAGGCTGAGACCAGAGGATCCGGGTTCGCGGCCAGCCTCAGCTACCTAGTGAGGCACTCCGCAACTTAGTGAGACTCGGTTTCAAAATAAAGAATAAAAAATAGGGCTGGGGGTGTAGCTCGGAGGTAGAACGCCTCTGAGTTCAATCCCCAGTACCGCAAAAAAAAAAAAAAAAAAAAAGAAAGAAAGAAAGAAAGTCAGGCGTGGTGGCGCACGCTTGTAATCCCAGCATTTGGGAGGCTGAGACAGGAGGATCGCAGATTCTCCTCCAGCCTCAGCTATCTAGTGAGGCACTCCGTAACTTAGTGAGACCCTGCTTCAAAATAAGGAATAAAAAATTGGGCTGGGGGTGTAGCTCAGAGGTAGAATGCCCCTGCCTGAGTTCCATCCCCAGTACCGCAAAAAAAATAAATAAATAAAAAATAAAAAGAGGGCTGGGAGTATAGCTCAGAGGTAGAATGCCTCTGGGTTCAATCCCCAGTACCACAATAATAATAATAATAACAATAATAGTAATAATAATAGCCATTTTTAGATTCTATCACACAAATCAATAATACAAACCTAATATTTTGCCCTAATACTGATCATATTCATTATACCTGGTCAATGTTTGCCTCATGCGTTGACATAATGCCCCATGAGGGCAGACATCACATCTGCTCTGGTTATTGCCATATCCTCAGCACCTAGCTCAATGCCTACATATAGCAGATGTCAATAAGTATTTGCTGAATAACTTATCAACATAGAGTCCATCAGTTAGATAGTGTCATAAGATGATACTATCCTGAAATTTTAAAGCTTAATTTTATTTTTATTTTACTGACAAAAACACTAAGACCCAGGAGGACTTAGGGATATGAGTAAGAACAGCAGATCTCCCCTCCACTATGACATTATCTTCATAACAGCAAAGGCCCTGTTTATCTAGTTCACCCTGTACTCACCAAGTATAACATGGAAATAGGAAGCTAGTGGCCTCTCCCTACATATTTGATGGACAAAGGAAAGAGTAAGTGAGCAAATGGTAATAGCCTGAAATGACCACAATGTTTATTGAACACTTTCTCTATACCTGGCACTGTTTGAGAATCTTTATATGTATTAACTCTACTAATAATGAATTAATAAACTCAATTAAAATACAAGACTAATAACATAGTTCAGTTCTTTTTCTGTGAAACCAAGTTACTTCCCCAAAAGTCATCTTCTCTTGGAAAACATAATTCCAACAATGGTTGGGACTTGCCACATCTAGTTGTTATGATCCCATTCACTTTGAATCAACTAATATTTTGCTTTCTAATATCTCTATATATACAATATATATAAAACATATAGGATATGTGTGTGTGTGTGTGTGTGTGTTGTTTTTATCCATGTCATATTGATGGAACAGAAGAACTAGGTAGGAAAGGCCACATCAGGAACTCAAGGAATCATCATCACACCCATTATCATCTTTATCACAATAGCTGAGAGCTATCACAAGGGCCTATGATATACCAAATACTAAGCTCCACACTTTACTTATTTTATCCACTTAATTCTTACAACTCTAATATATAGGATTATTATGCTCAATTACATAGGAGAAGATTAAATTTAAATCATTTGCTTAAGATCAAGTAAATAATTAACTTATTAATTACAAAACAATATTTTAAACCCAGGAGCCATATAACTACAAATATCATGTTCTTCGTTAAAAAATAATCAGACCCACAGAAGTGATCTGAGACAGAGCCAATGTGAGTGTTTCTAAGGTAACTTCTGGTGTGTGTTTTTAAAGAGGGAAGTTGATGTTCTAACAGAATATGCATTCATTAGGGCAAAAGGAACCATGTCTTATTTATGTTGTCTGTGGTTTATGGTTATCTTCTCAGCCCTCGACTGGGATCTGCTTGTTAATGCCTAGTAATTTTAAGAGGCCAAGGGATTCAGAGAGGGGTCAGAAATCTCTAAGTGAATTATATCTTTAAACTAAGACTTAAATGGAGATCCTAAGATTACCTCATAGCATCATGAATCTCTTTCTCTGTCCACCAGTTCCCTCTTTACTTACTAAAAACTTTTTTTTTTTTTTTTCAGTACTGGGGATTGAACTCAGGGGCATTCTACCTCCGAGCTATACCCCCAGCCCTATTTTTTATTCTTTATTTTGAAACCAAGTCTCACTAAGTTGCAGAGTGCCTCACTAGGTAGCTGAGGCTGGCCGCGAACCCGGATCCTCCGGTCTCAGCCTCCCGAATGCTGGGATTACAAGCGTGTGCCACCACGCCCAGCACTAAAAACTTTTATAAATCTTGACTTATCATCAAAATAGCCTTTCTTTGAACCTGAAGTTCACATTTTAATTTCTTCCCCAAGCTGTACTTACTTTTCCTCTGCTATTATTCATAAGCACACAATGCAAACAAGTATTCTATATGTGCTGCCTTTCTTTCCTAGCTTTAGACCCCACAATCTGGCAATTGCTGACTCCTGCTTTATAGTCTACACTTAGAGATCTTTGACAAGTTTTAGTTCATTAAACCCTCTGCAAATTGACACTGCTGACAGTCCTCCTGAAATGCTACAAAATATGATAAGGCACAACTAATTTTAATTTTCTTTTATTTATGTAGAGTTTCTATAACTTTCTACAGTGAATACATATCCCTTTTGTAATAAGAACAAAAAGTATATTACACACACACACACACACACACACACACACACACACACACACACATGCATGCATATAAATATCCTAAAGTCTTAACATGGGTTATTTTGGGATGGTAAGATCATAGTGAATATAAACTCTACCAAAACTCATTTTTTCCCAAATGTTTGCTATAAAAGCACATGAGATTTACCTAATTAAAAAGTAATTTATGTCCATCAAAAAGTGTTTAAAATATTACAACAGAGGAATAACAAAATGCCAATTTTACATTATCATGATTACTCAACTGCTCCTCTGTGAATATGGTTTCTCATGTGCCCACCTTTCAAGGATTCAACATTCATTTTCAAAATTTAATTACTGCCGTTTTCATGACTTAAGTATAGACTATGCATTTGGGGCTGATCAATGTCACGACTAATTTCAGATTATTCTTTTATAAAATAAATAAAATGCCAAAATGTTATTACACTTATATTTTCACAGTTTAATTTTTCACTTATTATAGCAATTTTAAAATATTATTTTAGATACTTTAGAAGAACCCAGTTATTTCTTCCCTGTCCAACTTTTACTCTAACCAATAGCAATGTGGTCCCTAGTCTGGGCAAAGAATGGTTTAATTACCAATTCCATCTTTCCCAAGGAGGTGTAGGGGGGAAAATGAGATGTCGACTCAAGTGGTCCCTTACTCTGCTAGTTTTTTGTTTGTTTTGTTTTGTGATTTGAGACATCTTTCATCAATGTGGTGCTGTTTTACTAGTCCATAAACTTGGAGTTGGTCCTACCAACACCTAAGTATCTTAGAACCCCAGGATTTGAGATCCTGCATTGATAAGCTAATGCTTCAAGGGCTTTTTTTTAAGTTAACATTACCTAATATTGTACAGTAATTTGTTTATCATTTTCATCCTCAAACAAAATCTAAACTTCGTAAATGTAAGAACTTTTTTATTTTTAGCACTATTTCTCCTGTTCCTGGAGCAATGATGCTTCATAAATTTTGAATGTATGAATGATTTCATGTCCTTTACAGACTGATATTTTCCCCTCATTACAAATGTGAGACTCCTCGAAGGCTTGATGAGAGTCAAACAGCAAGTTAAGTCACTAATCCAGGAGTTGAGGTTATACTAGTGTGGATCTAACATCAACAATCTACTTAGCATCTTACTTATGTGACCTCCCAATTGTGTCTCATACCTATATTTATTTTAGACAGCACCATCTTTACTCTAAAATGAAGATGTAAGTTGGTTAGTTTGCATTTTGTGAAAAACCAAATGGAGGAGGAAAAAAATCAGTTACTTTTCTAAGCACTGGAGTCAAAAACTGTTGTCTCTGAAGCTAACTTCCAGAGACTTTTTCAAAATCAGCACTATCTCTACCATCTAACACAAGGCTTCTAAAACTTCTTCCACAGCCACACATATGAGAGTGGTCATGGGCACAAGCTTTGAAGCAAACTAGCAACATTCAAATTCTGCCTCACTACCTTTTACTAACTGGGTGATCTGTGCAAGTCACTGAACTCCTCTGTGCTTCAGTTTCCTCCTCTGTACAATGGGAGTAATTATATTACTTACTTCAAAGAACTACTGTGAAAAATGTAGGCAGTCACATATGCAAACAGGTGGGGAAAAAGCACACTTTCAAACACTAGCAATTACTATTTGAGCAACAGTCTCAAATTTCAATACTTTAGCATATAAATATATACCCATACCTTAAAATATATAATGTTATAATGTATCATAATCCCCTAGAATATCATAATCTCAGGTTTAATAGCCACCCACTGAATTGAGAGTTATTCTTTAATTGAATGACTTTAATTTAAAAGTTTATATGAAGCTAAGATTCAGAAGTGTTGAACAGAAGAAATTTAGTTCCCAGAATTACCACCACCTTTTGAATTTGATCTTGAAGATTATTAGTAAAGCACTCTATTCAATCTCAAGAACCAGAAAAAGAAAAGAAACCAGACTCAAATTTGAGGGATTCATGAACCAAGTCTACTTTTAATTGCCCCTGGAAATAAACCAGAAGCCAGAGCAGACCACAGAATGCTGTTTAAATCCTCTATACAATCATGCCTGAAGCCTGGGTGCCCAAACTCCTGGGTAGTCTAGACATGGTCAAAGTCAGCCAGAATCAAAGGATAGACATATAAGTGGTCATTTCTTTTCAAACAATTATTACACATGTTCTATGTTCTTAAGCCCCAAGAGCTTATCAACTGCTTCAGGAGGGCAAGGATCTTGTCTCCCTTGCATACCACTGCTTCCCCAGCACCCGGAACAGTGCTTAGCACACAGTAGGCACTCAATAAATATTTACTAAAAACAATTAGACAAGTAATGTAAGATATTACTTTCAGCAGAGATGATGACAAAAAAGATGAGAAAGAAACATGTTTATATTGTAAACATAATATTAACAGTCAAATATTTATGAATTATTTGAGTTTCTTTTTGGTATTGTAAATTTAGCATCTAAGTATGTGAATCTTCTAATAGTAAATTATTAAGGTTAAGAATCCTCTCCAAAATATTAAAAACTAATTGCATAAATTTGTATGTAAACTAACATCTAAATCAAAGACTTAAAATGTATATCCTTTTGGTCTCTATATAAAATTGCTATCAAGTGGTTTAAATTGAAATTCAAATCATTTAAGGCCTTCCAATAATTTCCAAATCTTTCTTTCTTCTTTCTTTCTTTTTCTTTCTTTCTTTTTTTTATTTTTTATTTTTTATTTTTTGTGGTGTGGGGGATTGAATCCAGGGATATTCTACCTCCAGGCTACACAGCCAGCTCTATTTTTTTTTAATTTGGAAATGAGGTCTAAGTTGCTGACAACTTTACTAAATTGCCAAGGTTGGCTTCAAACCTGCAATCCTCCTGTCTTTGCCTCCCAAGTACTAGAATTACAGGTGTGTGGCACCTTGCCCAGATACTTTTTCATTTTTAAAAGTTGTTAGTGTAATCTTTTGTTTACTGCAGCTATCACTAGCTCAGTCCCAAACTAAGCCACTTTTTTTTTTTTTTTTTTTTTTTTTTGCAGTACTGGGGATTGAACTCAGGGGCATTCTACCTCTGAGCTACACCCCCAGCCCTATTTTTTTATTCTTTATTTTGAAACCGAGCCTCACTAAGTTGCAGAGTGCCTCACTAGGTAACTGAGGCTGGCCGTGAACCCAGATCCTCTGGTCTCAGCCTCCCGAATGCTGGGATTACAAGCGTGCGCCACCACGCCCGGCACTAAGCCACTATTTAATGTAAGAATCCTCACCAAAATGTTGGAATGACTAAGTCATGAGACCTCCAGCACCTGGTTGCACCCAGAAGGGCAGGTCAGTACAAAGTTTGAGCATCATAACTAGGTATGCTCCTGGATACCAAGGCCTGGACCAATTTCCAGGAGAACCCATGTCAACAACTATGCCACCAATACCACCTACCAATGATCCCACTCAATTTGGGTTTGCTCTGGATCAGTGGGCAAGTGCTGCATTTCCACAGCCACCACTATTACCATGACCCCACTGCCCCCACCACCTTGGTCCTCTCAGCACCTCTGCAGGGTCAGCTGCATTCACACCAGCACACTGCTAGGCCTTGTCACTCACTTCCACTGAGCGACAGTATCACGTGACTTGTGGTCTCAGTAAGCAGAGGATTTCGTTTTACTCAATAGTACAGAAGCATTTTAACATTTAAACAGGACTGACAATTTCGTTCTTTAACAACTTAAAATCAGCCCTGTATATTACTACTATAGAATCATATTACTAGGTTTCGCATCAACTGAAACTTTCAGATGATCATCTGGAAGATAATTTTGGTGATATCCGAAAGATACCCATTAAAAAGACTTCAATTTACGAGTTATTTTTACATAGTAACAAATTAGTCCAAATTAGGCTCTCTTTTCCAAGTCTACTCTCCTTCATCCAGTAATAATTAATTTTTATTGGTCATTATAATTATACATAAATGTGGGATTCGTTGTGATATAGTTGTATATGCACATAAGATAGCTTGGTGAATTTTGTTCCCAATACCTCCCTTTTCCTGCTCCTCCTCCCTCCTTGTGGACCTCTTCCTCTACTGGTCTCCCCTTTTTTTTTTTTTTTTCATGAGATCCCTTTTTCATTCCTTTAATCTCTTCTGCTTCCATATATGAGAGAAAACAGATGACCCTTGACTTTCTGAGTTTCAGACAGTAGTAATCTTTTTTAGTTTTTATTTTTTCTTGTTTGTGTGTAAGGAACTAGGGATTGAACCCAGGGGCATTCTACCACTGAGCTGCACCCCCAATCCTTTCTATTTTGAAACAGGGTACCTCTAAGTTACTGAGGCTGGTCTTGCACTTTCTGTCCTCTGTCTCAGCCTCCTAAGCACTGGGATTACAGGTATGTGCCGCTGTCCCCAATCCAACCAGTAATACTCTTGATCTCTTCTAACGGAGGGCATGGCATAATTTTAAAATGGGAAACAGATCACCAATATTTCTTGGCTATACTATGCCAAAACATTACTGGTTTCAGAGGTGACTGCAAATCACACACTAAAGGATAAGCAAACACACTAGGCCCCAGTAATACGCTTTATCCTGATCTGGCTTCATCACCTCACCATGCCATTGTTACTGCAACCTACCACCACACACAGGTGACCACCCTGCTCAGGAGATTCCCCACACACACAGTCAGGCTCCAATACCCTGCACCACAGCCAGTGCCGCTCCATCCTTCAGCCTCACTCAGATGCTATTAAACTGAATTAGCCAAGCAGGTCTGAAGGAAGCAGGGCCTTATCATTTTAATGTACTTGGAAAATAGTTTAACTCTTGGGGGTTCACTCTCCTTACTTTATCAACACCACCTTGTACAATTCTTTCAATATTCTATTGAGGTCAATAGTTTGAGTTTTTTTCTAGGCCCTTGACAGGGTGGCTAATTTTTCTCTTTTTGTTACATTGAATCTACACAGGTGAACCTCCTGTTTGGTCCCTTTGAGTAATGGCTCTTTTAACACCAAATACTATTTCACATAATCTTATGTGCCTAAAATGTCTCATACCAAGCTGCCTCCTGAGTATTTTTTTTTTCCCTTGTGGTACTGGGAATTGAACCCAGGGGCATTCTACCTCTGATCTACACCCACATCTCTATTTTCTTTTTTATTTTGAAACAGAGTCTCAATAAGTTGCTGAGGCCAGCCTCAAACCTACAATCTTCATATCTCAGCCTCCCAAGTACTGGGATTATAAGCATGCGCCACCCGGACGGGCTCTTCATTAATTTAAAGAATATCCTAGAAGTGAGCTGATTGGCAGAAAGGTCCTTAACAAATATAAAGGAAATGAAGACTCTATACTAACAACAATAACAACTCTCACTCTGACAATTCAGAAAACAAGATGTGCCAGGTGTGGTGGTGCACACCTGCAATTCCAGTACTTCTAAAGCTGAGACAGGAGAAATTCAACAGGTTTGAGGTCAACCTCAGCAACTTAGTGGGATTCTGTTTCAAAATTCAAAATAGGGCTGGAGTAGAGCTATTTAGGGGGGCTCAGAGATAGAATGTACCTGGGTTAAATCCCCAGTACTACACACACATACACACACACACACAAAGACGCTGAACTTGGACATTTATAGAAATATTGACACACTACTTTCACACCTGGCTAGCTGCTTAATGTTTACACTTTTTTCAGTATGGAACAAATTTTAGGTAACATTTAACTCACCTAACTTGTAAGAAGATCAAAAAAAGTAATATGAAAGTGATTTTTATTCATAAAATAATCATATAAATATGATCCATTAATATCACTATTTCCTTAAGTTTTACTGTATGCCCAAACTGTGAAATCATGGAATATATACATCCTAGTGTATACCCAGTGCATCTCTGGATGACTCATGATGCAACTTAAAAATCTCAGAAGCAACTAGGAAACTGTGCATTCACTTTAATGAGGCCTAGTTGGCAACAACCTTGAATTCACTCATTCCTCTGTTCATTCAGTAAATATTTATTGAACACCTACTGTTTTCAAGGCACTCTTCTGGATGCTGATTAATAAACAGCAAATAAAATAGTCCCTCCCCTCGCAAACTTCTATTCAATCGGGAGGAGACAGGCAATGATCAATGGATTAGTAGTGCTGGGCAGTGGTAAGAGCTATGACAAACAAAGGAGTGTCAGAGGCTAGAGAGTATGAACAAAGTGGTCAGGGAAGTCTCTGTAAGGAGCAGGCAGTTGACCAAAGACTCAAAGAAAGTAAGGGAGAAAGTCAGGCAAATACTTTAAAGAACAGTCTAAGCAGAGCTTGGAGGAATGAGAAAAGCTCTGAGACTGAGACATGTTTGCCATGTCTGAGGAATTGTTAATGACTGATCACCTCTCCTAAAAATAAATATTATGGTGCAGTGATCTCTCATAATCATTACAAGCTTCCTAAGAGAAAAATTTCAAAAGGAAAGCATGACTAGGGGAATATAAGAGGCTTATTTAGAGAAGTTGGGGTACAATTTAAGAGAAGGTCATGATGGTAAAGGGGTACATTCCAGAGAAAGGATCTGGAATGGTCCATTTCTGGAAGTGGAAAACAGCAGTGAGTTCTCCACATGGTGAAATGTATTCAGTCTTCATGTATATACATTTTGGGGAGTGAACTCTATTTTTATTTATTTATTTATTCATTCATTCATTCATTCATTCATCCATCCATCCATTCATTATTTTTTTGCACCACAGCTTAGTGGGCCTGTGCTGGTTCTGCCATGTTGGAAACTTCCCCACAGGTGCCTAAGAGAAACCCTGTGGAATGGGAGGTAATGTCTAAAATGGCAATTGCAGCTGGGTGGTGAATCTCCTGATCTCTTCTCAAGAGGGCTGGAGGATTCTCTGTCCTATTCCTTCTCTTGCCCTGCTTATCTTTAACTACCTAACAGAATGACAAAGTGGACAGTGTGACTAGAGGGTAAGGCATGAAGGGAGATCAGAGAGAGAGGTAAACCCAAGGAGGTCATGGGTGGCCTTGAAAACAAAGGTAAGGAAATTGAAATTGACAGACAGCATATCTGTAGATCTGTATCTGTATATCTTTTGTACTTTTTTAAACTATTTGTCTTACTGTGCCAATGCTGCTTTAAGGTTCAGAAAAAGGAGTGCTGGTAATTGAACATTGGATTTGGTGGTACAGAAGCCATTGGGGACCTTGACAAAAGAAGTGTCTGAGAAGTACTAGCAAATAAAAGCCTAACTGAAGGGGAGTCAAGAAAATTGGAGCAGATAATAGTGGAGATGTCAAGGATAGACAACGTTTTCAAATAATCTATAAAATGAAGGAAAAAAATGTACCTGAAGTTGGAGAAGCAAAGATAAATTTATGAGAGGAAAGAATAAATAGATTATCTAGTCTGCATAGGTAAAAAAAAAAAAAAAAAAAAAAAAAAAAAAAGTCGATGTTGAGCCGGGCATGGTGGCACAGGTACAAACATGTAACAAAAATTCCACTATTATGTATAATTATAATTCACCAATAAATTTTTTAAAAGAAAATACTTTTCCTTCACCTGTTTCAAAGTTACATTTATCCCTTGAATGTATAAATAACTAATATGTTATGATTTGAGATTATTTACCCAATCTTCAGCAGAATGAAAGTTAAGAACAAATTAAACATCTGAAAATATTTTCTATAATTTTATTCATCTAATTTAACAAGGATATTTAATGTCAGCCTCATTTTGAACATGTATTTAAAGAAACCTAAACCTCAACTGTCAATGGTAATTTCATGTTTTGTTTTAGTTTTCCTTCCACTGGGTCATCTCTTAACACCTCTCCCACAGATCAGAGTCCTCTTATGAGGGACTGTTGTATATACTGGCATTTGCTAACTTTTAAAAGGATTCCAGGTGGACAGCTCTCCATGTTAGTATAATTCCATATTCCAGTTTCATGGGCTAGATGTAGTTGTTTTGTTGAATGAGGCAGTGCACAACGAGACTAGATTTATCCATTACCACATTTAGCAAACTGTTTGTCTATATCCTCCTTCTAGGCTAAACTAAAGTCTAAATTCTGTGAAATAAGGGACTGTGTGCATCTAGGTCATCTTTGTATCCTCCACCGCACATATATTAAGAGGTCAATAAAACATCTGCTGAATCAATGAAAGCCCCTGCACCTTGGAAAGTGAATATGAAGAGCTTGGGCAATGTCTCTTACCTGTGAGATCCAGAGTTCTATCCACAAAGACCACGGATGCCCTGCCTATAGCAGTCTTCCTTCTGTTCTTGGCAGGGGCATAATTGGCCAGATCTGCGGCAATGACCCGACTGAGAGGACCCACAGCAAAGCACTCCTCCCGTACCCCTAAATGCTCGCACAGAGAACTGATGCCAGACACCAGGCATCTGATCTGCAGGAGCAACATTGGGGTCAGAGTACTGGAATCCACCTCACCCAGGCTTCCCAGCTTCCTCTTGTCGGGTCTGGCACTATTAAGGAGATGTACATCCAGCGGTAGCAGTGGGAAAAGAGAAGCAAAGGCTGGAGTTAAGGCAAGGTGAGGCGCAGCAGGGGCGAGCAGCAACGGAACGTGCAGCACCTCCGCCGTGTAGTTCATGTTGCCCATCCACTCACACAGTTTCTCCTCCAGCTGCTCAAATACTGGCTCCTGCCCCTCTAGCTCTGCCGCTGCAGCCGCTGGCACGTGATTAGCCGTGAGGTGTACAGCGTGGCTCACGGCGGTGACCACCACACAATACTGGAAATGACTGCGGCAGATGATGTCTCGTAGAGTCTCTACGGTTCGGCCTTTCAGCAGGCAACTCAACACAAACACCGCCTTGGGCTGTTCGACTCCGCCACCAACTGCATCGGGTCCGAACTCCCGCAGGTGACACGCAGGACCCCCCACCGCCTCCAGGAGACGAATGGATCCGCAGCCCCAGTGCAGGCTCTCGGCGCTGGCGGCATCCAGGTAGACCACAGCCCGTTTCACTTTGGCCAGGACCTGCTCCCAGCCTTGCTGGGTAAAGGACAGCACGCCCGGGGCGCTCATGGTTCGAGATTCGCAGAACCGGAAAACTTGGGTGCAGGACAGTCTGTAAGATCTTCACCGCTTCCGGAAACTAGGTTCCCGGGGACTTTGACAGTCAACACAGTACACGTGGTCCCGTCTCTGACGCGCCCGCTGTCGGCGCACGGTGATGACGCAGACCCGAGCGCTGATTGGCTAGTGGAAAGGTGGGTTGGGCTGGGGAGAAATGGGCGGGGTTCTTTGGTTCTGCTCTTCCTCAAAATCTCTGAAAGAAGGGCCCGACTGTCTAGGAAAGAGCTGAACTGCATTACTTTTACCCCACCCTGTTTGCTCAGTGGTCTTCCTGTGCTTCCTGAGAGTTCTTAGGAATAATAAAACCTAATCTGAAGTTTGATGTCTTCCTCGGATATGAACACATCTCTGAAAACGCGGCCACTTTCTCCATCTAAACTCTGAGCAACCGAGAAGATAATGAAAACAGCGACTTGCTTTGTTATAATTTGTAGCGCACAGGTTGCTATTGCATGCAATTTTGCAAACAAACCTCATAATAAACCTACTGGTCTCATTTTCTCTATATTTCCTCCCGCATCTCCCTGTCACTAAATCTTGATCTGCTCCGAAACAACTAGAATCGGGTTCTTCCTTTCCATCCTTAAAGACATCCCAGCTCTAGCCGGGCGTGGTGGCCCACGCTTGTAATCCCAGCATTCGGGAGGCTGAGACCGGACGATCTGGGTTCGCGGCCAGCCTCAGCTACCTAGTGAGGCATTCCGCAATTTAGTGAGACCCGGTTTCAAAATAAAGAATAAAAAATAGGGCTGGGGGTATAGCTCAGAGGTAGAATGCCCCTGAGTTCCATCCCCAGTACCAAAAAAATAAAAAAAGACACCCCAGCTCAGCATCATGGCTCACCTGGACAACTGCAATGATTCCCCCATCGCTTCCCAGTTTTCCATCTTTCCCCTTCTAATTCAGTTGTCTTCCTAATAAAATAAACTAAGCTTGTCCTGCCCGCCATTTTCCTTCGTGTGTGTGTGTGTGTGTGTGTGTGTGTGTGTGTGTGTGTGTGTGTCTGGGGATTGAACACAGGGACGTTCTGTTTTGCCTCCTAGCTACACCTCCCAGCCCTTTTTTATTTTTATTTTTTAAACAGGATCTCATTAAATTACTAAGGGCCTCGCTAAATTGCTGAGGGTCTTGAACCTGTAATCCTCCTGTCTCAGCCTCCCAAGTAATAGGATTACAGGCATGCACGACCAGGTGGGGCGCCATTTTCCTTCTTAAAAGCTTCACCTTGCCAAAGTTTGTAATCCCAGTACACAGCAGGCTGTGACACAAGGATCGCAGGTTTGTGGCCAGCCTCAGCAATTTAGGGAGGCCCTGTTTCAAAATAAAAAATAAAATAGGGCTGTAGGTGTAGCTCAGAGGTAGAATGTCCCTGGGTTCAATCTCTAATACAAAAAAAAAAAAAAAAAAAAAAAAGCTTTGCCTGTCCCAGTTAGCTACAGGACATATCCAGACTTCTTCAAAAGTAACAAAACCCTTCATGATTGCTCAATATCTTTTCAGCTACTGCCAGCCTGGAACATGATGTACCTGCACAATGAAGTCAATAGATTGAGCCCAGAATGTTTCCTGGATTCAATTTGTCCAACCCAATATTTATTAAGCACTCACCAAGTATACTCACTGTGCCAAGCTTCAAAGGTGCAATGGTTAATAAAACACATCACTTGATCCACAAAGAATTTGCACATGGTAAACTCTTACTCACCCAAAATAACCACTACAACATAAGAGGGACTCCAAATGAAGAAAGAGAATCCTTAGGTGAGCAAAGAATTTAACTTAATGGAAGGTGATGGGGGGAGGGGGGACACCCTAATGAGCATGATGTACTTTCACGAACGCATCAAAGTCAATCACTAAACTGAACTTGAGAAGGAGGGAGGAGGGAGTGGGGTGGGAATAGGGGAAGGGTTAAATGAAAAATGTGTGCATGTATGCCTTTACCTATACCAGCTTGTACCTAACAAAGATGTATGATTACAATGCACCAATTAAAAATAAATAAATAAATTTAAAAAAAAAAAACAAAATAACCACTACAATTTTACTTTCCATGTGAGGTTTTTCCTAACTCACCACCTCCACTAGCCTGTCTTCATTCCCTGATATACAGCAGTTGAAAAGTCTGCTAAGTACTTACCTTATCATTAGGTAAGTTTTCATACCTATTTTCCTTAACATATATCTTCTACTAGAGTGTGTACTAGTGGCCTGGAATCTCATAAACCAGAAGATAACAGGTGTTCAATAAGTCTTGGCCAATTATTCAGTTAATATCATATAACAAATAATACATTCAACCAACTTTTATTTTTTGTGTGTCATACTAAAGATAGAACCCAGGGATATTCTACCTCTGAGCTATACACTCAGCCTTAGTTTATTCTTTTCTTTTGAAACAGGGTCTCTCTAAGTTGCAAAGAACCTCACTAAATTCCTGAGAGTAGCTGCTAACCTGCTATCCTCCTGTCTCAGCCTCCCAAGTACTGAGATTACAAGTATGTGCCACTATGCCGGGTATATTCAACCAACTTTTAATGAATGTGTATAATATTCTAGACACTGTATTGTTCATTGAGGATATAAAGAGAAGCTACAGGCCTGTGTTCAAAAGAATTATAATGAAATAAAAGGACCCATACATGTAAAAAAAAGTAAAATAAAATGTTACAGAGCACTAATTTTTAAAAATGCATAGGAGTTACAAAAGAAGGAAAAACAAATTCTGACTGAGTGAAAGAAAAGGGGAAGTGGTCAGGAGAAGTTTCATATAGAATGTGAATTCTGAGTTGCCTTCAAAGAAAACCAGGTGTTCACCAGGTGGACAGGATGGGGAGGAGCATTCCTGGCAACCTAGGCAGGGAGTACAACATGAGCAAAGACATAGAGGCATGCAACAGTACAATTTGTCCTCTGAAACTGCAAATAGGTTATTGTATTTGTAATGTATTGTATGAAGAAAGGCCCAAAAAGAGATATGAGCAAGGAACTAGAAAAGAAGTGGACAGACTACTAGATAACAGAGAGTCTTATTTCCTATTCTAAATAGTAACAGCCAGTTGGGAACTGTGAAGGTGTTTTTAGGAGTGGCACTCATTTGTGTTCACCTCTGGATTTTAGGAAAAGAGAGACGTGGAAGTACTTTAAGATGGATCAAGATTTACTGAGAGATCAGTTAGGAAAAGTTAACCAGCAACAAATCTGGATGAGAGTTGAAAGGGGTAACAATAAAGGAGAATGACATGTATAAAGAGGTGTTTAAAAACAAAAAAAAAAAAAAAAAAAAAAAACGGACGTGGTGGTGCACGCTTATAATCCCAGCATTTGGGAGGCTGAGACCGGAGGATCCGGGTTCGCGGCCAGCCTCAGCTACCTAGTGAGGCAGTCCACAACTTAGTGAGACCCTGTTTCAAAATAAAGAATAAAAAATAGGTCTGGGGGTATAACTCGGAAGTAGAATGCCCCTGAGTTCAATCCCCAGTACTGCAAGAAAAAATAAAAAATAAAAAGGGTGTTAAAAAGCAGTGCCAAGCCGGGCATGGTGATGCACTCTTGTTGGGAGGCTGAGCCGGAGGATCCGGGTTCTTGGCCAGCCTCAGCTATTTAGTGAGGCCCTCTGCAATTTAGTGAGACCCTGTTTCAAAATAAAGAATAAAAAATAGGACCAGAGGTGTAGCTTGGAGATAGAATGCCCCTGGGTTCAATCCTCAGTACTGGAAAAAGAAAAAAAAAAAAAGTACCAAAAAGCTCGGTGATTCATTTGGCAGAGAGAATGAGGTAAAAGGAAAATAAAGTAGCACCCAGTTTTTTGTCTAGGTCTGTTAAATAACAGTCACTTCGTTTTGGAAAATAGGAAAAGAAGCAGTTTGGGCAGTTTGGGTGAAAATGCACTAAATTTAGTTAGGACATGTTTTTTGTTTAATTGTAAGAACATAGGCAGAAACTTACCACCTTTGCCATTTTAAAGCAGCATTAACTACATTCATTGTTGTATAACCAATTTCTAGAACTTTTTTTTTTTTTTTTTTTTTGCGGTACTGGGAGTTGAACTCAGGGGCATTCTACCCCCAAGCTATACCCCCAGCCCTATTTTTTATTCTTTATTTTGAAACCGAGTCTCACTAAGTCGCGGAGTGCCTCACTATGTAGCTGAGGCTGGCCGCGAACCCGGATCCTCCGGTCTCAGCCTCCCGAATGCTGGGATTACAAGCGTGAGCCACCACGCCCGGCTTCTAGAACTTTTTAATCTTTTACAAAGTCGAAATTCTACTTTTTAAACAACTCTCCATACTCCTCCCTACCTCTGGCAACCTCTATTCTACTCTCTGCTTCTAAGAGTAGAATACTCTAGATAATTCATATAAGAGGAATTATGCAGTATTTGTTTTGCTATAATTGATATTTTAGGTTTAGGTTAGCATAATATCTTCAGCATTCATCTATGTTGTAATGTGTCAGAATTTCCTTCCTTTTAAGAGCTGAATAATATTTTATGGTATGCATATATGGTATCTACTCATTCATTGGTCAGCAGCCATTTGAGTTACTTCTATCTTTAGGTTATTGTCAATAATACTGCTCTGAATATGCATGTACAAATAGCTCTCTGAGATCATCTTTCAGTTCTTTTGGGTACATGTCTAGAAGTGAAATTGCTTGATCATGTTAATGTACTTTTTTTTTTTTTTTTCTTTTTAAGGAACCTCTGTTTTCCACAATAGCTGCAAAATTTTATATTCCCAGTGACAAAACACAAGAAGTTCAGTTTTTATGTTTATGTGTGGTACTGGAGATTGAACCCAGGGGCATTCTTCCTCTGAGCTACACTACCAGCCCTATTTTATTTTATTTTAAACAGAATCTCTCTAGGTTGCTAAGAGTCTCACTAACTTGCTGAGGCTGGTTTCAAACCTGTGATCTTCCTGTCTCAGCTTCCCAAGTACTGGGATTACAGGTGCACACCACTATGCCCAGCTTGTTTTGTTTGTTTGTTTTTTAAAGTAGTCATCCTAATAGGTTTGGAGGCATATGGCTTTGAAAATACTTTGGAACATCTGGGTAGAAACATCTAGTAGGCTGTTGGATATTTGATTCTGGATTGCAGGAGATTAGTCTGGTGTGTGTGAACTCTACCACTTAGACACCCCCTCAAGGACCCCCCCAACCCTTTCTGCTAAAATATTGAGACTATTTGGCATGCACATGAAATGGAATAGAGAGAAAGACTAAGAGTTAAATGCAGAATTGGGAATCAGGTCTGCAAGAACTGGAAGAGAATACACAGAGATTGCCTTAGTTTGGGCTCCTGTAATGACAATACCATACATTGGATGGTTTGAACAACAAAGATTTCTCAAAGTTGTGAAGGCTGGGAATATCAAGACAAGGGTGCTAGGATGGACCATCTCTGGTGATGGATGTCTTTCTGGTTTACAGACGGTTTTCTTTGAGCTGTGTTCTGTCATGGTAGAAAACAGAGAGGGAGGTCGCAAATTCTGTCTCATGTAAGGACATGAATCCCCTCCCCACACTAAGCAGGGCCTAATTACTCCCAAAGACCCATCTTTGAATGCCAGCAGACTGGGGACTAGGGTTCCAACATATAAATTTGCAGGAGTTGGGGGTGTGGGGGAAACAAACATTGATTCCATAGTAGAGATGTGACACAAAGAGAGTCAACAAAAAGTGACTAAGAATGAGGTGATATGGAAGACCTTTAATAGTTGTACAATGCACTGCTGGTTTAGCCACATGAAACTTAAGAGGCTTCCAGCCCACGAAAACTTGTAGGACAAATGGTAGGGGTATGGATTTCATTTCACAGGTAAAAGGAAGGCAATAAAGTGTTCTGTTACTTGAATTGGTTTACATAGTGTGAGGGGGGCACATGAGAGGAAAAAGAAGAATCAAGAATGATTCTTTTGGGTTTGGCCTGAAACAATAGTTGGATAGTGGTTGCTGATAAGATGTGGAAGCCTAGAGTATGGCGATGGGGTAGGACAGCTTTGGGAAGGGAATTCATAAATTCTCTCTGGGGCAGAAGTTTGAAATCCCAATTAAATATCCAAAAGAGTTGTCTGGTGAAACATTATAGTAATGCTGAATGTCCTGAGCTTAAGGAGAAGAATGTAGCTAGAAATTTGGGAGTCATGGGCTCCCAGTGACATAGATGGTATTAAAAGCCATGGAACAGCCAGGTGTGATGACGCACACCTATAATCCCAGTACTTGGAAGGCAAAGACAGGAGGATCACAGGTTTGTGGCCAGCCTCATCAAATTAGCGAAGCACTCAGCAACTTAGTGAAACCCTGTTTCAAAACTAGCTAGGTGTAATGGCTCACACTTGTATCCTAATATCCCACTATCCTAATACTTGGGAGGCTGAGACTGGAGGAGCACAAGTTCAAGGACAGCCTCAGCAATTTAGTGAGGCTCTCAGCAACCTAGTGAGACTTTGTTTCCAAATAAGAAATAAAATCGGTCTGGGGATGTAGCTCAGAGGTAGAATTCCTTTAGGTTTAATTATTAGTACCATAAATGAATGAATGAATGAATGAATGAATGAATGAATGAATAATAGGGCTGGGGATGTGGCTCAAAGCTAGAATGTCCCTGGGTTCAATCCCCAGTAACACACACACACACACAACAACAACAACTGCCACTCCCAAGTACTGTAATCCCAGTACTTGGGAGGCTGAGACAGGAAGATCTCAGGTTGGTAGACAGACAGCCTCAGCAACTTAGGGAGACTCTGTTTCAAAATAAAAATTAAAATAGGACTGAGGATATAACTTAGAGATAGAGCATCCCTGAGTTCAATCCCTAGTAACACATATACCTACCTGAGTTCAATACCCAGTACCACAAAAATAAATGAATAAATAAGTAATCAAATTTTGTTCTCATCCTCATCCTTAAAGGGCATGCAAAGTTTACATTGACAACAGTGTAGATGTGAACGGGAGATAATACAATTTTCTAGAAACAACTAGCAATATAAAATAAATTTTCTTTCTTTCTTTTTTTTTTTTTTTTGGTGGTACTGGGGATTGAACCCAGAGATATTCTACCTCTGAGCTACACCACCAGGCCTATTTTTGTTGTTGTTGCTGTTGTTTTGAAATAGGGTCTCACTAGGTTGCTGAGAGTCCTGCTATGTTGCGAGGCTGTTCTTAAACCTGCGATCCTCTTGGTTTAGCCTTCCAAGTACTGAGATTACATGCCTGGAAAAATGTAATGTTAAATGATGTTAAGACGCAGAGGAGGATGGCTAAGTGGGGTTACTTCATCAGTAAAGAACCTAAAAAAGAAAAGCTCTACACATGTGTAAATATTTTGCTCATTCAAAGGAAGAAAGGTCTACTCTATAACGCAACACTTGCTGGCTTTTAACTGGTCAAAGACTTTGATGTTTGCAACGTCATTTTACCTTTGTTATCATTTCAAGAAGTGAATCTGAAATATTACTTTAATACATAAGATAACTGATATGCAAACTAAAGAACATTGAGATTTAAGTGACATACTTAAGATGGCAGCAAATAGCACAGTTGGGGCTAAATACTACATCCATATAAATACATTAATGAGTACTGCACTTCTATGTATTAAGCAATACAGTTTACTCTTGCCATCATTTGAATTGTCATTTAATCATTTAAATTAAGCACTTTCTTAGAATACTTCTTAGGGATAGATACATTAAAACAAATTAGTATTCTCATCATTGTTGTTACTTTTTGAGTTGGGGATCTGTCTGTGTTGCCCAGGCTAGTAACTTGTGGCCTCAAGTTATGCTCCTGCCTCAGCCTCCCAAGCAGTTGTGACTATAGGCATGCACCACCATTCCCAGCTTATTATTATTATTATTATTGCTTTTGCAGGCCACAAAAACAATGAAATAAAAAATTATATCAGGATAAATCTAGTATAACAGTCTGATAGGATCATAATGTATGTATATAAAATACCTTCAAACTACTTGTCTTTGAGATATCCCCAGGGCAAATAGGAAAATAAAGTCACCTTTAACTAAGAAAGCATATCCAAGCAAGGAACTCAGTTGGACGCAAGGAAGGAAGAGGTGCTTTAAGCGTGGTTATTAGTGATTTATGGGCTTTTCTGCTTCTCAAAGCTTAGTTCAAATGCTACTTCCACTATAAAAGCCATCCTCATGCATCAATTATTTTTCACCAGTTCTTCAGTTAAATTGAAGCAGTTCCTTGAAAGGCAAGCTCCCTTTAGGCAGCTGGAAGGAGAAAGAAGACCCTCACCAAAAGGCAATTGGTTCTTCCATGAAATTACCCAAGTTTATTATAGACTTGTAGAATAATAAATAGATAAATTGATGAAACTATAAGTGATAGCCTTGTGATACTTCTAAGCACTGAATAAAACTTCCTTTGATTAAAAAAAAAAAGGCT
Source organism: Graphiurus murinus (assembly GCA_004027655.1). Taxonomy (NCBI): domain Eukaryota; kingdom Metazoa; phylum Chordata; class Mammalia; order Rodentia; family Gliridae; genus Graphiurus; species Graphiurus murinus. The sequence continues at coordinate 44,023 of PVLC010000495.1, forward strand.
AAGAGGATCTACTTGGTTGTATGCACCTTATATGGAACTGAAATAACAAATAAATAAGACATCCTGTCCAAGGGGGAATTTAGTCTAGTGAAAAGTCTGAGAAAAAGAGATTTGTAATAAAATAATTACTGTACGATGGGATGAATTCATGCCATAGAGGCACCACAAGGTCTAGAAGAATGGTCAGTTGCACCCACTCATCCTCTACTACTGCTCCTCTCATCTACATTTTGTCCCTCACTCCAATCCAAGTATATTTGGGTTGCTTGTACATACCAAGGAAACTTCTGCGAAGGCTTTAGCACTACCAAATCTCTCTGTCTGGTAGTCTATTCACTGAGCAGTCCACAGGGCTTATTTCCTCTCTTCATACAGATCTCTCCATTTACATCATCTCATTAGAGTGGATTTCCCCAACCATTTGATAAAAAATTGCACCCTATCCCTCTTATCACTTTTCTCGAGGTTCTCTTATAGCTTAGTTTTCATCATTTCTATAAAAAAAGATACATATTTATGTTTAATAACTCTCTCAAAGATAATGAAAGTTCCATGAAAAGGAAGTACTTTTTTTTTTTCACTCACTGCTGAATCTATGTAATCTTGAAGAGTTCCTGACCCTTGGTAGACTTTCCATATATATTTATTGAATAAATAATAGATAATAAAAGAGATGAAGTGAGATTCAGGAAAGATTTTTAGAAGAATGAAGATGTTCTCAACAAAGGAGTTGGGGGTGGTAAAGAGTTTAAAGGAAAAGAGAAGCAAAACGACATTGCTAGCCCCCCCTCCCTCCCTCCCTTCTTTCTGCAAAAGTAAAAAGTTGAAAGTCTACGTGTTCATCAATAGGGAAGCAGCCATATTCCCTTTGTGCTAACCATGCTATGGAATCTTATAAAGTACTAAATTAAAAAAAAAAAAGGACCTAGTTAGAGACACTAAAATTGAAAAGATCTCCAAGACATTGGTGAGTCAAAAAAACAAAAACAAAAACAACACAAAAAACTTCAATCTCTTCTTCCATCAAAACAAGACACACTTGAAGTCAATGTACAGAGAATTTCGGAACAACAGACACCAATACACCAGATAACAAAGGCTACTTCTGAGAAGGGGGGTAGTAGATGAGGTGTTCTTTGCTTTCGACTGTAATTTTTTTTAAGTAAGAAAAATGCACTATTCACATATTAGTTTTTAAATTTATCTTTTGAGAAACTGAGCATACATGATCTCTTCTGCATTTAATTGCCTACAGGAGACCGACAGGTAACAATTCTGTATCACGCACACAACCAGTGAACAATGAAACAAGGTCTTTAGGACGACTTAAAAGTAAACCCAGAAGAGGTAGAGAGCAAGCAGCATCTAGGGCAGAAGGTAACAATGGTGCTGCAATTGTCACTCGGGTAATTGGAAGGGAGGTTGGGGGAGGGGAGCCCCAGCCGAGGCAGGACGCCCGCCGCAAAGCGACCCGAAGAGGCGGAGCGAGATTCCATCAGGGCGGGGCCCAGCGCACTGCGCATGCTCAACCAGGCCCAGGTGGCCGCCGCGGAAGCGAAGCCACCTAGAGACGCCGCGCCGCTTGGGTGCTGCTGCGCGTGCGCAGGCGGGTCGGCGCCGGAGTCTTCATCTTTGCCGCCTTCCCCACCGCCTCCCCAGGACTTGAATCTCGTGCTTTCTTCGTTCGCTTGCCGGCGGGTTCGCGCCCCTCTCGCGCCCCGGGACAGCGAGGCTGGGGAAGGGGTTGGAGGGGGCTGTTGATCGCCGCCTTTAAGTTGTGCGCGGGGGCGGCCATGTCGGCCGGCGAGGTCGAGCGCCTGGTGTCGGAGTTGAGCGGCGGGACCGGAGGGGATGAGGAGGAAGAGTGGCTGTATGGCGGTACGGAACTTCCTGTCCCTGTCTCTCTCTCGGGTCTCTAGGCCTCCCCTCTCGGCCCGCAATCGGCCGGTGTCTGGGGCCCCCGCGCCGCCGCTCCTTCGGGCCTCCAGCACGGAGCCCGGTCGGGCCCGACCTAGGCCGGACGCAGCGTGCGCGACCCGGTCCCGGCCTCTGCCCACGCCCCCGCCGCTCCGGCCGGCCCAGCCCAGCAGCCGGCTCCGCTCGGCCCTCCGCCTTCCGGGCCTCAAGGCCGCCTCTTCCCCAAGCTTTTTATTCTGTTTCTATCAGTGTTGAAGTGTTTTTGATGCGTCCTTTCTTGCCCCATGGCCATAGAGTGCCCTTCCTGGTCCTTTATTTCAGAAAGTCATTCAGTGATAATGGCTAAATAAAGTTAATACTGTAAAACTAATGTCTTGGTTCTTTATGATCAGTTTGTATGGGATGCACCTGAAAGTTGTGCTTTAAAAATAAAGAGACAGGAAGAGGAAAAAAAGATGTAATACATTCTGACCCATAAAGAAAATCCTGAATGTCTCCTGTATTTTGTTTTGTTTTGTTTTTAAAGAGACTGCTCTTTAACCCACATCATAAAAGGACCGTATGACCCTTAGTCGTATAAGTGTCATCTCACATATTTCCTTTTCTCTAAATAATGCATCTTGTACTTCTTGAAGGGGCCTTGACATCTGTTTTTTAACTTTCATGAAGTCATAATCCCTCTTGTCTGTTACTGACACCAGATTTGAAAGTTTAATATTAGTTCCTTGCCGAAAAAGTAAGTTTCGTTTGTTTTAGAATAGTATAGTAAATGTGCACGTTGGGCACCATGCAGCTCCTCAATGATGTAACCTTGATAAACTTGGTAAAAAATTCATTATCTTTGCTGGAAAGATTTAGCATTAATAATGCTCAGAAATCAATGTGTGGGATTTCTTTTACAAAGATACAGAAATCTTCAGTACCCCTTAAATTATGCTCATTTTTATACATAAAGTCTGATTTTTCTCCATAAAAGACATACCTTGTTAAGTAATTATAAGGTGATCTAACTTTGGATATGCTTATAGGCCCATGGGACGTGCATGTGCACAGTGATTTGGCAAAGGACCTAGGTTAGTGCTTGTGATGATCTCTTCAGATTTTCAAAATACTGTTTTTTTAAGCTTTATTTATTGATTTTGTTTTATTTTATTTTACTTGGTAGATGAAAATGAAGTTGAAAGGCCAGAAGAAGAAAATGCCAGGTTAGTGAAATTTGCTATTGATGCTTATACAGGTGTGGTCCTATCAACACATTGTCAAAATTACTTCCTTTGTTTGATTGCAACATTTTGACTAAAGGTTGGAGGACATTGAGTCCTTCAGGGTTCCTATTTCAGGACCTGGTCTTACACTAATTCTGTCTTGCTAGTAACTTGGACAGTTTTGGTTTTGATGGGTGCCAAAGAATCGGGGCCCTGACCAGCCCACAGATAATCATTCACATTTAAGGATTAAAATTGTGCAAAAGCCATTGGTTTCCCAAAACCTAATTCTGACCAATCATAAAAGAACAGACAGAAAACCTCAGGAAAGTTTAAAAACCTACTCCCCAAGGGCTTCAAGGTCACTCTCTTTCTGCCCCACCCCCACCCCCACCCTTTGTGGAGGAGAAGCTGCTTTGTCCTGTAACTTTCCCTCTTAAAATAACTTTTGTACCCTTGCTAGTCCTTGGACTTCATTTGCTGAGATCCACTGGACAAGAACCCTATTAAGAGGAGACACGTATTTCAGTATCATTTATAAAGAGTATATACAGGGAACCAGAAATTTACCCTAAATTTAAAAGTAACTCATACAAGCCGGGCGTGGTGGCTCATACTTGTAATCCCAGCATTGCATTCAGGAGGCTGAGACCGGAGGATCCGGGTTAGCGGCCAGCCTCAGCTACCTAGTGAGGCACTCCGCAACTTAGTGAGACTTGGTTTCAAGATAAAGAGTCAAAAATAGGGCTGGGGGTATAGCTCGGAGGTAGAATGCCCCTGAGTTCAATCCCCAGTACCGCAAAAAAAAAAAAAAAGTAACTCATACATACAAGTACATAGCTATGCTGACTTTACTCTGACCAGATGCCTTAGAATTCTGAATAATGGAGGGGAAGAGGAGGAGGGTTTTTTTTTTAAAGAGCATTTAAGAAATACTTGAAATAAAAAAATGGAAGAAATAACCACTTCATACTTAGTAGGATGGCTGTAATAAAAAAGGTAAAATAAGTGTTGGCAAAAATATGGAGAAAGTAGAATCTTCTATATTCCTCATTGGAATACTGTTTGTGGGATTGTAAAATGGTACCATCTGGCACAGCAATTCTACTCATAGGTATATACCTTAGAGAAATGAAAATGTCTACACAAATATATGTTTATGTTCATAGTAGCATTCATAATAGTAAAAAATTAGAAACAACCTAAGTGTCCATCAACTAATAAATGGATAGATTCAATGTAGTACATCCATATAATGGAATTCTGTTTGGCAAAGAATAGAAATGAAATACTGATAATGGTTACAACATGGATGAGCCTTGAAAACATTATGCTAAGTTAAAAAAAAAATGTCACAAAGGACAACATTATTTGACTCAGTTTATATGAAATGTCCAGGATAAGCAAATTCATAGACAGGAATATTAGTGGTTGTAGGCCAGGAGTAAATGTGGAGTGACTGCTAATTTCTTTTGAGGTTCATGTGTGTATTCTACATTTAGTAATGATGGTCACACTATGTGAACATGATAAAAACCCTATAATTGTACCCTTTAAATGGATGTGAATTATATCCCAATAAAGCTGTATAGCAAAAAAAGTAGATAGAGGAAGAAATGAGAAGTGGAAGTTTGGGAAGAGCTGAAATTAGTGTTCTTCCTCACCCCAAATGTATCCTAATGTTTTTTCTTTTATTATATAATTTGAAGTTTAATTGTTCAATTTTGAAATTTATGTATTTACCTCAATTCCTAATCCTTATCTCAATTAAACACAAGTCAGAATTACTCTAGTTTACTGTTATGAAAGTGACTATTTCTTCATACTCATTTCTTTAATCCATAAGAAATTATAGGATATAAAGTTAAAATTAAACACAATTTTTAAAAAAATTTTTATTCATATATTGTAAGCATACATCTTTGTTAGGTACAAATTGATAACAATATATGTGTTCACAATTTTCATTAGACCCCTTCCCCAAATTCCCACCCTGCTCCCTCGCCCTCCCTCCTTTTCAAGTTCAGTTTAGTGAGTAACCTTGATATAATTAGTGTGCCCCCCCCCATCCAACCCCATCGGTTAAATCAACTTCTTTGCTTTCGAGGGTCTCTCCTTTTTCATCTGGAGACCCTCTTATACCCTATCTTCTCCCTAGTATCTGCATATTAGAACATATGCTTCTTTACTCTTTGTGACTGGCTAATCTCACTTAACATAATATTTTCCAGTTTCTTCCATTTCCCTGCAAATAACATGATTTTGTTCATCTTTATGGCTGAGTAAAATTCCATTGTGTACATATCCCATAGTTTTGTAATCCATTCATCTGTCGATGGACATCTTGGCTGCTTCCATAGTTTGGCTATTGTAAATTGCGCAGCTATAAACATACACATACGTGGGTCTGATAGTTAGGTTTCCATTCTTTTGGGTAGATACCCAGAAGTGGTATTGCTGGATCATATGGTAGGTTCGTTCCCATACATCTGAGGATCCTCCATACTGTTTTCCAAAGTGGTTGCACTAGTTTGCAATCCCACCAACAGTGTATTAGAGTTCCCACTTCTCCACACCCTCGCCAGCATTTGTTGTTGTTTGTGTTCTTGATAGTTGCCATTCTGATTGGAGTTAGGTGAAATCTCAAGGTAGTTTTGATTTGCAGCTCTTTGATTGCTAATGTTGTGGAACATTTCCGCATACATTTATTGGCCATTTGTATTTCTTCTCTTGTGAAGTGTCTATTTAGATCCTTTGCCCATTTTTTGATTGAATTATTTGCTTTCTTAGCTGTAATTTTCTTGAGTTCTTTGTATATCCTAGGTATTAGACCTCTATCTGAAGAGTAACTGGCAAAAATCTTCTCCCACTCTGTAGGCTCTCTGTTTAGGTTCTTGATAGTTTCCTTCTCTGCACAAAAGCTCTTCAGTTTAATGCAATCCCATGTATTGATCTTCCTGAGGGTTGCTTGTGCTTTTGAGGTCTTGTTGAGAAAGTTTTTACCTGTGCCTATGTAAACACAATTTTTTTTTTTTTTTTTTTGCGGTACTGGGGATTGAACTCAGGGGCATTCTACCTCCGAGCTATACCCCCAGCCCTATTTTTTATTCTTTATTTTGAAACCGGGTCTCACTAAGTTGTGGAGTGCCTCACTAGGTAGCTGAGGCTGGCCGGGAACCCGGATCCTCCGGTCTCAGCCTCCCGAATGCTGGGATTACAAGCGTGTGCCACCACGCCCGGCTGTAAACACAATTTTTTAATGAGATAGTTTTTATTATTTTATTTTTTGTGATACTGGGGATTGAACTCGGAAGCATTCTACCTCTTACCCCTATATTTTATTTTATTTGTGGCATCCTGATTTTATTTGCTATTTGGAAACAGGGTCTCACTAAGTTGCTGAGGCTGGCTTTGAACTTGCGATCCTCTTGTCTCAGCCTCTCAAGTACTGGAATTACAAGCATGTGCCACCACTCCTAGTTCCTATTTTATTTTGAAACAGGGACTCACTAAGTTGATGAAAATCGCATTACTAACTGAAGCTGTCCTTGAACCTGTGATCCTCCTATCTCAGCCTCCCACATACTGAGATTATTACTAGTGTGCACCACAATGCCCAACTGAGATGATCTTTATCCCATTGATTTTTATTTTGGTACTGGGGAATGAACTGAGGGATATTCTACCTCTAAGCTACACCCCCAGCCCTTTTTTATTTTTTATTTTTATGTGGCATTGGGGATGAAACCCAAGGGCATTCTACCTCTGAGCTACACCCCCAGTCCTATATTTTATTCTTTATTTTGAAATAGGGCCTCACTAAGTAGCTGAGGCTGGCCATGAAACCGAATCCTCCAGTCTCAGCCTTCCAAGTACTGGGATTACAGGTGTGCACCATCATGCCTGGCTTCAAAGTTTATTTTATTGAAGTTTCTTAATTTTTCAGTATAAAGCTTGATGCTATTTTTTTCAGAGGAGCTTTTTTATAAAGAAGTCAAAACTTCTTTATATTCCTTACTAAAATTGCATTTAGGGAGCTATTGCATTTATTTCATCCTGTTTAGGGGGAAATCTGTCTTCTACAAGAAGCTTATAATTTTGTCATGTTTCTTACATTTTAATGGTGATAGAGAATTAACACTTCTAAAAGAGTAGTTCTGTTGAGAGAATTTACCCACAGGAGAGAATTCAGCCAGAACTGTTAGTATCTAGCTTAGTACATTTCTGCCTTGCCCTGTTATGTTTTAGCTGAACATAGTATACTGTTTTGTGACATAAAAAGCAAGTGAGGGTTGAGTCTCCAGCACCAAAATAAAACAGGAAAAACACCAAATGGAATTTGTTTCTGGCTACTTAGACATCTGTTTAACCAAGAAGTGGAGGTACTAAAGAATTATAATGGAAATTTGTGTTTTGTGGTGCTGGAGATTGAACCCAGGGCCCTCTACATGCTAGGCAGGTGTTTTACCACTGAGCCGTATCTGCAGTTTTCAATTTCTATCCCTGGTTTTGCTTTAGTTGGGGATGGTGTTCTAAAATGCCACTGTAAAGATTAAGTTGCTTTATAGAAGCTGTTTAACATTAACAAAAAATTTAGAAGAGATTAGCATAAACCTAATAGAGCTCTGAACAATGTCAACATCTGGAATTTTTTCTTTAAATGCTACTAAATTTTTCTGGGACTTAGGTCAAACCATTTTGTTGCTTTGTGCTTATTAGTCAGGCATGGTGGCACGCTTGTAATCCCAGTACTTGGGAAGCTGAGACTGGAGGATCCAGGTTAGCGGCCAGCCTCAGCTACCTAGTGAGGCACTCCGCAACTTAGTGAGACTCGGTTTCAAAATAAAGAATAAAAAAATAGGGCTGGGGGTATAGCTCAGAGGTAGAATGCCTCTGAGTTCCATCCCCAGTACCGCAAAAAAAAAAAAAAAAAAAAATAATAATAATAATAATAATAAAAATTAAAGCTGGGGCTATAGCTCGGAGGTAGAATGCCCCTGCGTTCTATCCCCAGTACCTCAAAAAGAAAGAAAGAAATTATAATTATTAAAAATAGAAGAAACCAATTGTATTATAGTACTAGAAGTGTTATTTGTTGATTAGTGGCCAATTGAGTCTTAATGACAATGAATGTTTTATTGCTATACTCTATATAAAATTTTTTTTATGTGTAAGGACAAATTCAAATATTAACTGACCTTCATTTGGTACCATCAAAAATATATATAGGAGCCAGGAATGCTGGTGCATACACCTGGAGTCCCAGTACTTGGGAGGCAGAGACAGGAAGATGACAGGTTTGAGAATAGCCTCATCAACATAGTGAGACTCCTAGCAACCTAGTGAGATCCTATTTCAAAACAAAAAATAAAAAGGGCTGGGGTGTTGCCCGGAATTATAATATCCCTCAGTTCAATTTATTTTGGTTAGTTTTAAAGTTCATCAGAATAAGGCCTGCAGCTTCTTATTAATGTCAAATTGGAGAACAGTCTTCCATGAAGATAAAATATTTTTAATCTTAACATTTTATTTTTTATATAACAAATGCCAAGTATCAATAAGGTTAGTGAGACAGGAAACCAGGCAGAAGCACATATGTTAACAGAATACTGAAATAAAGTTAATGTGATCATGTCACAAATCTGAATTTCATGGACACTAAGGACAAGGGAAAATTGTAGCATAGCCCTGTGCAGTTATAGTAGTACCTGGCACACAGTGGATATACAATAAAGATTTATGATAAGTAAAAGTAATTAAATATGCTGAATATTTTAAAAATGTAAAAAAAACTTGAATTATGTCTTGTCATCCAATTGTAAGTCATTAACGAATTGTGGTGGCATTTCCATTCTACTTCTAATGCGTGGAGGAGTTGTTGTTTTTTTATGGTGCTAAGGATTGAAACCAGAAGCATTCTACCTTTGAACAATACCCTTAGCCTTTTTTATTTTTTTTTTTGAAACAGGGTCTCACTAAATTGCTGAGGTTCTTGCTAAGGTAAACCTGACTTTCAATCTGGGATCCTTCTGGTACCACCTCTTAAATATTAGGATGACAGGTGTGTGCCACCATGCCTGACCTCCTTTTTTTTTTTTTTTTTTTTTTTTCCTTTCCTTTTCTTTTCTGGGAATTGAACCCAGGACTTCATGCATGCTAGGCAAATGCTCTACCACTGGGCTATACAGTCCTAGCCCTTCTATTGTGGAGTTGTGGAGTACTTGTTTTATGTAAGATATTAGGAATAATAGGGAATAAGATAGATTTTTACCATCCTTGTTCTTACCATTCAGTTGTGACAATAATTTTAGAAAACTTTATCAGACATAGTTTAAAAATAGTAATAGGATCTTTCTGTACTTTGAAAAGCAGTGTCTGACATGCATACTTATTTTTATTGTTTGTAGTGCTAATCCTCCACCTGGAATTGAAGATGAAACTGCTGAAAATGGTGTACCAAAACCGGTAACAAACTCAAGGATGTGACATCCAGTTATTTTCCCATTTAAAGTTGTTATCAATAATCTTAACAATTTACTTAAAAAGAAAGCCAGTATTTAATATAACCTTAGTATCCTATGTGATCTTGCCCTTCTTACATCTCCTTCATCTGGTAACACCAAAAGCCTAGATAGGAGCCAGGCATGGTGGTGCACACATATGTAATCCTAGTACTTGAGAGGCTGAGACAGGAGGATCACAAGTTTGAGGATAACCTCAGCAATGTAGTGAGACTCTCAGCAACCTAGTGAGACCCTGTTTAAAAAAAAAAGAGAAATGGCTGGAGTTATATCTCGAAGGAATGCCCTTGGGTTCAATCTCTAGTAACAGTAAACAAATGTGCAGTCTTGATGTTCATTGCTTTCAAAAGGCTGCATGGTCATAGATCAGTTGAATAGATCATAGTTCATAGATTGAAGCAAACACTGAGTCCCACAACCTATGTTTGAATATTACAGGTTTTCTGCAATGCTTTTTTATAAATTTTACAGTTTCTTAACTCCACGCTTATCAATTGATGTTTTTGGAAGCACTATGAATATTCATATATTTTTATCCTATAAAAAGAAAGAAATTTAGCTGGGCATGGTGGCACACACCTGTAATCTCAGCATTTGGGAAGCTAAAACAGGAGGATATAACAGGTTTGAGGACAGCCTCAGCAATTCAGTGAGACCCTCCTCACCATGTTTCAAAATAAAAAATAAAAAGGCATGAGAGTATAGCTCAGAGATAGAATGCCACTGATTTCCATCCCCATTGCCACCAAAAAAAAAAAAGGGGAAGAAAAAGAAATTTATTCTGCAAACTTGAACTTATATACAAAGAGTATTTTGCCTGGATGATACACTTCTTTGCTATTATGTAATTAAGCACATGATAGCCTTGTACACCCATAGTAAAACTTTCACAGGTGGCCCCACTTTAACTCAGAGAGATATAAAGTATTTCCTCAACAGTTTGTATGCAGGAACCCTTCTAGGTATATGTAAATGCCAATAGTAATCAAGCTGCTCCTTAGCTGTTGGATACTTTTTAAAAAGCTTGACACTGAATCTTTCAGTTGTTTTCCTCTTACTCATGTTTTTTATCAAGAATTTCTCAATGCCGGGCGTGGTGGCGCACGCTTGTAATCCCAGCATTTGGGAGGCTGAGACCGGAAGATCCGGGTTCGCGGCCAGCCTCAGCTACCTAGTGAGGCACTCCGCAACTTAGTGAGATTCGGTTTCAAAATAAAGAATAAAAAATAGGGCTGGGGGTATAGCTCGGAGGTAGAATGCCCCTGAGTTCAATCCTCAGTACCGCAAAAAAAAAAAAAAAAAAAAAAAAAAGAATTTCTCAAATACTTTTATTTTTTTCTGTGGATATCTTATTATATTGCCTTAGTTTGTTTTTACAAGAAGGGCAGTTGTAGTTTTTTTAACAATGTAATGTTAATTACCAATAGAAGGTGATGCTGAAGAAAAAATTTCCTTACACTCTTAACCATGTAGAACATCAAAGGTATAAATGAGTTGAAATATAGGTGGCAATTTCATGAATTTTTAATTTTTCCTCTAAAACTATATCCCGAACACAGGATGGTTTCATTTTTTATGTGTTAATATGAAGTGTTGAAATGGATTACTGAATGTGTTTTATAATTGTTTCTGTTGGTGTAGAAAGTGACTGAGACGGAAGATGACAGTGACAGTGACAGTGATGACGACGAGGACGATGTGCATGTCACTATAGGAGACATTAAAACAGGAGCTCCGCAGTATGGGTGAGCTGATCTTAACTATGTAACACCTGTGAAGAAACTAAGTAGCAGAGATACTGTGCCTCTATCTGATTGTTGTACATTTTCTGTTTTAACATATGAAAGAACTCTTGTTACAATATAATCATGATTTTTTCTTAAAGGTAAAGTTAATTAGGTGTGTGGAAGCAGTGATTTTTGATTCCTGCATTTAAAATCTTTTCCTAAGAAGAATTAAGTGCTATAAATTCTTTGGTTACAATTGGAAATATTTAAATTGTAATTTGTATCATTCTTTTCCTTTATTATACAAATTTTAGGTTTTTTATTTTTTGCCTACTAAAACAAAATCAAAAATATTTCTTTTTTCTCATCATAATTTAGTTTCAAGTTGTTAATTATCTATTAGGCCTGTTAAACCAATGTGTTGATCTCAATTTTCATATTTCATAAACAAGACCAAGTAAATGGACTATTACTAATTCATTAGCATATAAGGAATCTAAAAGAATTATTGGAAGGGAATATACAGAATGTGATACTGTTATGGTGATAGAAATTAGAGTTAATTTTCTGTTTTTCAAATTGCTGTATATGTGGTTACTAAACCTTATCCATTGGATACATAAAATAACTTCATTAGTTTCAGTATTATTAAACAGCCTTATCTGGAACCAACCAGTATATACATAAATACTTTTGACTATTTTCTTTCTTCAGTAGGGCTGTTTTTTAAATTCATTTATTTCAGGAAGCTTAAAGTAATTCAGCTGCCAGAGTCAGCTTTGCATTTTAATGATTGTCCACATGTTTTATGTGAAATTACCAGTGCCAAGCTCAGTATCATGTATGGGGAAGGAGAGGGCATGGGGAGGGAACTATGGGAAAGTTCAACAAGTGCTCACATATATATATACATATATATATATATATATATATATATAAAATCTTAGTAACCTTTTAGGAAGCAAAGTAGAGAAGAGACTCAAATCACTCATATTAAAGATAGAAACTCTAAATGTAAATGTGCTCTTCATCCTCCCTTAGAAATGTAAATAATTGGTGTTGGGTTTATTTATTTATTTATTTACTTACTTACTTACTTATTTTTGTGGTACTGGGGATTGAACCCAGGAATATTCTACCTCCAAGCTACACCCTCAGCCCTAATTTTTATTCTTTATTTTGAAACAGAGCCTCATCAAATAGCTGAGGCTGGCTGCGAACCTGAGATCCTCCTGTCTCAGCCTCCCAACTACTGGGATTACAAGGGTGCACCACTGTGCCCGGTGGTGTTGGGTTTATAATATAGTAGTAGTAGTAGGTTTTTCTGCTGGTTGATTATTACCATATTCATTATGATCATTATCACATATTTATAGATTGCATTATATCAGGTTTTTTGTACTTTCTAGTAACGATTTAAAGCAAATAGAGGTTTTTATTATAAATATGACCAATTTTTTGGAGGGGTAGGAATTACATGCAAATGTCAATTGTACATAGATTTCTGTAGTGCTTTATCTGAACTTACTTTCTTATAGTCCTTCTTAGTTTTTGAGTTAATAGTTATCCTATATGTTCATCACTTTCAGACTCTCAACTCCTTTATTATAGAAACTGTGTTTATGATTTTTCCTTTTTCTCAGTCTGCCTTACAAATAGTAAGTATTCAGTAAGTGTTTATTGAGTAAATTGATAGTTATCTTTCTACATTTTTTCCTTCTCAACATTTGGTGATGAAAATTCTTAAATATTCAAAAAGCTGAAAGAATTAAACCTTGAACACTCTTGTCACCTGTTACCCAGATACCACCTGTATTTTGCTGTCTTGTGTATTAACTCATACATCCATCTGTCCTTGCCTTTCCCCATTTATTAATCCATCAATTTTTTTTGCACTTAGTACATTTCAAAACTAAGTTACAGACCTTTGTGAAGAGTGTAGTTTGTTTAATTTCAGTATCTAAAGGTATACCCTTTAAAAACTGAAAGAAATCCAGTAAGAAAACAAAACTTGAAGGGCATTTTCAGAAGCAAATTTAAAGAGTAAAGTGTGTTCAGTGGGCAATACTAAATTCGTTTATTATAAGTTGTTAGAAAGTACAACATTTTTTTTAGATTACATGCTTTTGGTACAAGTTCATTTTTTATACAAATAAGTTGCAAAAAAGGCAAATACTAAAATTTAAATAATTTATCTTGTGTAGGGAAATAGTTTATTAGTTATTTCTTGGATGCACCTGTTCATGAATTCCTCACTTTTTAAACATAATTCAACACTGTATAAAATAGCAAGATAGTGAGCCTATATCAAACCATCAATTTTTGTTGTTGTTGTTGAGGTACTGGGAATTGAACACAGGAGCATTCTACCTCTGAGTTGCATCCTCAGCTCTTTTTATTAGTAGTAGTATTTTTTAAAATTTTGAAACAGGGTCTCACTAAGTTGTGGAGGGCCTTCCTAAGTTCCTGAGGCTGGCTGGAAACCTGTGTCCTCCTGCCTCAGCCTCCCAAGTACTGGGATTACAGGAGTGCTTCACCACTACGATTTTACTATCAGTGTTTGTTCCATTGTTTTTACATCTTTTCCAAAATACAAAATAACTCTTATTAAAGTTTCACTCTGAAAATATTTCTTTCCTAAAGATAAGGTTAACTATGTAGGTAAAGTTACAAGGAAATGATAGTTTTTGATTTCTGAATTTATTACTTGATGGGAATTCAAAGGATTATAAAAATAGTTATTTTTCTAGAAGTAGAGAGGAAGACAGATAAGTGAGCAAATATTTCCAGTGCAACTCAAGTGCTAGAGTAGAAGGATACTAAGAGCTTTAAATGCTTTGAGAGGAGAGTCACTGAAAGCCTATGGTGTTGAGAAGATCCCAGAGTTAACATTTGAACTTGCTTGAATGATCTTTGAGAGAGGTAGAGAAATGATAGGTTTCAGACAGAGGGCACTGCTAATAAAGTAGACATAGTATGTAGCATATCTTAGAGGAACTACATGACTGGAAGATAAGGTAGAAGAAAAGGAATGGTTGAGATCACTTAGGAAAGGAGTTAGGGTGTTTTTGTACTGTCCTTATGGAACTTTTAAAGGTTTTTAGGCAGGTCAGATTATTTGAAGAGATAAACGTAAATACCAGTAGTTGGGTTGGATTTAATGGAGAGAAGTTAATAGGCTTGTAGTTGTCCCAGTGAGGTGATAATCTAAACTAAGCCAGCAACAGAGGAGTAGAGATAAATGGGACAACAAATTGTATTTGAGCAAGTGATTAAATACAAGTACAAAATGAGCTGGTTGGTGTGGATGATGATCAAGAACTCACTGACTTACAGGTTTCTAGAGCAGTTAATTGAATACATATGGGAGGAACAGTTTAAAATAAGATCGTTTCACATATTTTGATGTTCCTCTAGAAAAAGATATAGGAGGGGGTGAAGATCTATGGGACAATATTATCAGATTTTCTTAAGTGCAATTTTTCATACAGCTAAGATTCTCTGCACATAATATAAAGCCGTGGTGGCTTAATAAAGAAAAATGAGAGCCGGGTGTGGTGGCGCACGCTTGTAATCCCAGCATTTGGGAGGCTGAGACCGGAGGATCCGGTTTCTCAGCCAGCCTCAGCTGCCTAGTGAGGCATTCAAAACTTAGTGAGACCCTGTTTCAAAATAAAGAATAAAAAATAGGGCTGGGGGTGTAGCTCGGAGATAGAATGCCCTTGAGTTCAATCCCCAGTACTGCAAAAAAAAAGAGAAAAGAAAGAAAAATGATTTTTTTTTTTTTTTTTTTTTGCGATACTGGGGATTGAACTCAGGGGCCTTCTACCTCTGAGCTACACCCCCGGCCCTATTTTTTTATTCTTTATTTTGAAACAGGGTCTCCCTAAGTTGCAGAGTGCCTCACTAAGCAGCTGAGGCTGGCCGCGAACCCGGATCCTCCGGTCTCAGCCTCGCAAATGCTGGGATTACAAGCGTGCGACACCACGCCCGGCTGAAAAATTATGTTTTAAAAGGAAGAATGGGGAATGAAAAATAGTTTGGTAGGAAGCAAAGATATTCGTTTATTGAACACTTACGGAGGAGAAACACCGTTTTAGTCTGTAGCAGTCCTATAAAAGGACATTTTATAGGATCATTTTTGTACACTAGAATTTCAGACTAGAACTTTGCACATCATACTGAATATAGGTACTCCTAAGCTGCTTTTGTTATGCTGAACTCTAATTGTTGAAATGTAAGCATTGCAAAAACAGACACCCTATTTTTTCTGCCTCCTCATTCTCTCTCCTTAGCCTAGAACCATATTGGACATATTTTTCGTGCTCAATAAGAATTTATTAAATGAATAAGTCTAAGAAGATTAAATGTTGCAAGTTGGTAATGGTAGTACTGCTTGGCAGTACAGTTTATAATTTGGGCTATATTACACTTCTTACATTTATAGCAATGGAGCTACAATTTGGTAAAGTTATTTGTATATTTTATTGTATTTGTACTTTTTTTAAAGCAAAAACCAAAAATGACTGTTAATATAACTAAACCTAAGTCCTTTAAATTTAGTAAATTGGAGACAACATGCAGATAATTACTAAGCAAACAAAAATCATCTTAAGTCCAGTTGGCTGAACTTGTGAGGGAAAAAAAACCATGTTAAATAGCATGGATATAATGTGAAAAATACATCATTGGAAATGTTATCTATAACTTGAGGTCTTAGAATATCTGCTTAATGTGAATCATACACCTTTACCCAGTCCTCTCCTTTTTAATCTCTCCAATAATATATGTCTATTTTAGTTAGTGTATTTGGGTTTTCTACTTATATACTAGAGTGCATTATATTAAAAAGTAGAAAACTGTGAACTCTTACATAAAATTTATACAGGACTCATGGGTTCTCAGTAACTTGACCAAGATTACATAAATAAGAGTCGAGCATGGGTTGTCTTCATAATTTCTCCTTATCACATATATGTTATCACCATGTTTAAGAAAGTGTAGTTCACTAATTTTTTCAAATGTATACGTCCATATAACTGCAACCCAGATCAAGATATATGGAACATTACAAGCATTATGGAAGTTTTGCTCTTGTTCCCTGTGTATTCTTAAGTATCTATACCAGCAATCACTATCTTTTTGTAATATTAGGGATTGAACCCAGGGGCATTCTACCTCTGAGCTACACCCCCAGACCTATTTTATTTTTTATCTTGAAACAGGATCTAACTAAGTTACAGAGGGCCTAGGTAGCTGAGACTGGCTGTAAACCTGTGATCCTCCTGTCTCAGCCTCCCAGGTACTGGGATTACAAGTGTGCACCACCATGCCCAGCCAGCAATCACTATTCTGCTATTTCTCCAGAATCATTTTTAAATTTCATGTAAATGCGTTCATTTTTATGAACAAAATATTTCTCCATTGGTATTTGAAAGAGATATTTATCAACAATGTAATAGGAAAAAAGGAAACCTATGGGTTTGGTAACAAGGTGAAGAAATGTCATTCTTTCAGGATTGCTATAACGTTGAACAACTAGGAGGAGAGAAAATAAAGGTGTATCTTAGCCAAATTTCTTTTGAAGTTTGCTACAGTGGGATATTGTGTTAGTAGCAGGGAGACTTGAGAAAAGTAGTCAGACAAAAATATATCTTATTGTTTATTGAGCAACTGACTTAAAATTAGTACAAAGTGTTCTCTGCAAGTTAGTGTCTATCCATTTACTATATAGGTATATACTGTTTTGGGTATTTTATGTTTCTCATAATTTTCATTTTGTTCTTAGGAGTTATGGTACAGCACCTGTAAATCTTAACATCAAGACAGGGGGAAGAGTGTATGGAACTACAGGTAAAATTGGTATCTTCCACTGTATCAATAAGAAAATAATGGTAGATAATCTCAAGTCATAAGTAGACTGTAGTAGCTTTTATTTATTTATTTATTTTTTTGCGGTACTGGGGATTGAACTCAGGGGCATTCTACCTCCGAGCTACACCCCCAGCCCTATTTTTTATTCTTTATTTTGAATCCGAGTCTCACTAAGTTGCGGAGTGCCTCACTAGGTAGCTGAGGCTGGCCGCGAACCTGGATCCTCCGGTCTCAGCCTCCCGAATGCTGGGATTAGAAGCATGCGCCACCACGCCCGGCTCTGTAGTAGCTTTTATAATGAACAGTGTTTGACAGTATATCACAGACATTGGCAAATTTTCTATAAATGATCCAATAGCAAATATTTTAGTATGTTCAGGCTATGTAATTTGTTTTATAACACTTTAAAAAGCTTATGATAATGATAAATAATAAGTCCCTTTTAATCCAGTTTATTTTGTTTGACTTCACCTACTTTAATTTTTGTAAGCATTCTAATACTGTTTGGAACCCTTGCCATTTTTGTGTGCTAGAAGAGTATTAATGTTTTTTTTTTGTGTGTGTGAGGGGGGCGGGGGGGTGGTTTGGGTAACTCTCAGCTTTTTCTAATGTCACTTCTTTGCCATTTTTGTATTCCTAAAAAATAGGAACGAAAGTCAAAGGGGTAGATCTTGATGCACCTGGAAGCATTAATGGAGTTCCACTCTTGGAGGTAGATTTGGATTCTTTTGAAGACAAACCATGGCGTAAACCTGGTACGATTACTGTGAATTATAGTAATTTAAAAAAAAATTGTAGCGTGATGTCACAGAAAAGTATTTTTTAGCATCGATCTGTTAATATTGTTTTCTCAAAGTTATTTTTATTGTCTTAAGCAAATGATGAGTAATAAGGACTTAGATTACTAAATCTTACTAGTGGCCAGCGTTACTGTGAATATAGACTTGCATATTTATTGCAGTGTCATTTCTTTTCTTTTCTTTTTTTTTTTTTTTTCCAGTACTGGGGATTGAACTCAGGGGCATTCTACCTCCGAGCTATACCCCTAGCCCTATTTTTTATTCTTTATTTTGAAATCGAGTCTCACTTAGTTGCTGAGTGCCTCACTAGGTAGCTGAGGCTGGCCGCGAACCCGGATCCTCCGGTCTCAGCCTCCCGAATGCTGGGATTACAAGCGTGTGCCACCACGCCCGGCTTACAGTGTCATTTCTTTATTTTGAAACCGAGTCTCACTAGGTTGCAGAGTGCCTCACTAAGGCTGGCCAAGAACTCAGATCCTCTGGTCTCAGCCTCCCGAATGCTGGGATTACAAGCGTACGCCACCACACCCGGCTCTTACAGTGTCATTTCTAA
Organism: Graphiurus murinus; assembly: GCA_004027655.1. Lineage (NCBI taxonomy): Eukaryota > Metazoa > Chordata > Mammalia > Rodentia > Gliridae > Graphiurus > Graphiurus murinus. The sequence goes on from PVLC010000495.1 coordinate 62,620, forward strand.
AGGAAGTAATTTTGATCAAAGTGGTTTGTATTCTTTTGCTTTGTGGTGTTAGTTTTGAGAACTAGTGAAATTAGAATGGAATAGTAAGACTGATAGAATAGTAAGACTGATAGTTTATGTTTGTATAGTTCATTATATTTTTGGTGCTGTACACAGAGTTGAAATATTTGCACACTAAAAGTATGTTTTATCTTTAGGTGCTGACCTTTCTGATTATTTTAATTATGGGTTCAATGAAGATACTTGGAAAGCTTACTGTGAAAAACAAAAGAGGATACGAATGGGACTTGAAGTTATACCAGTTACTTCTACTACAAATAAAATTACGGTAATTAGTAAATATTCCAGAATACCCTTGCCTTTCGACTGTCCCCTTTTAACTCCCCCAAATAAGTAGCTTTTTCCCTATAAAGGTGGTAAAATGTGATATGATAGTTTAAAATTTTCATTCCCTTTGCTATGTATGTTTTTTCCCCCTTCCTTTTTCAGAATTTCATTATTAATGAATTATCTTATGTTCATAGTTTCAAGTCACCGAGTAGCCACAGCTAGTTTTGTCTTTATGTGGCCTATCAATAAAAAATTGTGTGGTATCTTAATGGGGAATATGTTATTTAACTTAGGCCGAAGACTGTACTATGGAAGTTACACCAGGTGCAGAGATCCAAGATGGCAGATTCAATCTTTTTAAGGTGAATTTTAGTAAATTATCCTTGGTTGCTCTCATTTTTTGTTCTTGAGTCTGCTCCCATACCACTACTCAGGGACAAATTTTAAGTGAAAATAGCTACCTTTTTTTCCAAACCTTCAGCTTCCTGGTGACTTACAAATTTGCTGATTGTTGTTTTATCTCTACTTTTGCAAGCATGTGAATTTATAGCCTATCATACTAACAAATGCCAAGTAAAGCTATTCTTTGCTATATGTTGTGGTTTTATTTTGAATATATTACATGTTCATTTATTGGATATAAAAGTCCATGGTAACAGGTCAAACTCTCATTGTAGTCTATGCTCTAATCTTTATCAGAAGAAATGGAGACTTGTTTTTCTGAAATCTTGTGGCAAGGATGGTTGGTATAATGTTGCTATATGTATGACGCTGGAATCATTGGTGTGATGTCTCTTAATTCAAGATATTTGGGAAAATTTTACACATTCTCTCAGAGTCTTTAAGACCTTAACAGAATGAGATAAAGCTTTTGGTTGTTTAAATTCATACTTAAAAGTAGTAGATTTATGCGAAGGAATTGACCGTTGATACTACTTGGATATCAGGGCTGATTTCTGGCTTCTCCATGCCATGGTATATGGTCATGGACCCGTCCAAAGATTAAGTTTATATTTTCATACTTTTTTTCCTGAAATTCGATTAGGTATTATTTTTTTCTTTTCCGTAATATTTGATTTCTATATCGAATGACACTGGAACGAAGCTTGTGAGTGGCTTTTAGAAGGGAAAAATACTCAGGGAACTTTTGTAGTCAGAATGTGGAACTCTATGTCCCTTTTGGGACTGCAGCCTTGTCCACCAAAATACTGCCTTATGCAATGCATGTGCTATATCCGCAGATGTAGCCGCTCTGCTGGACATGGCTCTATATAGAGAATTTAATTTTAATTTGCATCCTACTATGGGTAAGTATTTGGTTCTTGTTCTGTTGTAAATATTTTGAAAGTACTTGATCATGTCTGTCCACATTTATTTATTTATTTATTTATTTATTTATTTATTTATTTATTTATTTATTATACTGGGAATTGAACCCAGGAACATTCCTACCACTGGGCTACACCCCTAGCACTTTTTGTTTTTCATTTTGAAAGAATTTTCATAAGTTACCACGTGGTTGTCTTGAACTTGCAACCCTCCTCTCTCAGCCTCCAACATACCAGGATTACAGACATGGGCTACCATGCCTGGCTAATGTCTATTCTATTTTAAACGGTCATGTTCTTTTTGGTGACCATTTCTACTTAGGTATTGAATATGTTATAATATTTGATAATAGTGAATAGATAAAAAAGTTGCCTTAATAGGGAACTAGTCTGTTTACAGTGATGCTTTTTTTCCTTTTAAAGGAATTGAGATTTGCCATTATAAACTGTCAGCTTCCAAGTACTTTAATTTTTTTATACTAGACTTTTAAAAGCAAAGAATAAAAAGAAATTCCTAGGAACTGGTCTCACTGAAGGTAGCCTGCTGTTATTTATTTATTAATTTTATTTCCAATAATGTGCTATCACTGAACTATAACATCCTACTCTTTTTTTTTTTTAATGTATGGTATAGGATTGAACCCAGGAGTGTTCTACCTTTGAGTTATACTTCCAGCCCTATTTTATTTTTATTTTGAAACAGGGTCTCATTAAGTTGCTGAGGGCCTCATTACTTGCTGAGATTGTCTAGAACCTGTGGTCTTCCTGTCTCCGCCTCCCAAGTATTGGGATTACAGGTGTATGCTAGCACACCCTGCACATCCTATTCTTTTTGCAATAATGAAGTATCTTTTTCTCCCTTCTATTTCTCAAAGCATATTAACAATAGGTTGGTTGTTTCCGTTAGGTTTTCTTTTACTGCATAATCCATTTTCTTCAAGTTGGTTTTTTATGTTTGTTATTCTTGCCTTCTGACTTGGACTTTACTCAGATGTTTATTGATTGTTGGCCCTTCATTCATGTAAGAGTGGGCTACTAAAAGTTGAATGAAAGCTCTGTGCACATAAATAGAACTTGTCGACTGTAGTCTTTCCTATACAGTTAAGGGTTTTCCACATTAGTATCTTTAGATTGTTTGCCTTTTCCCCCCTTCTTTTCATGGTAATTTGATTTTACAGAGAACACATTATAGTATCCTGCCTAAAGTGTATATATGCCTGGCTGATTCAAATGTTCTAGTTGTCAGTTTTCTGAACCTTTTGGAGTGCTGCCACAATAGTCAGTCAGTACATCTTTGTTTTCTATGTGCTGACTTAAGATTCAGTTTTCTTTGGTCTGTTCGGTCAGATACTACTTTCCTCCTCTGTTTTCAAAGTCTTAAATTTTGTGTTTGACTTATTTTTGTTCTAGTGAGCTGAAACAAAATTATGATTATGGCTTTCTAATTTTCCTTTTTTCACCCTAACATTATCTGGTAAATGTTTTCCTAGGTTACTAAGACTTTTTGGTAGCTGTGATTGTCACTAGCTTTATAATCAATTATTTGAATATGCCACAATTTAAGTTTCTCTTTTTAGGTATTTAGAACATTAAACTTTTATAAATGATGCTATCATGGGTAAATGAAAGTTTCAAAAAATAATTGCACAACTTTTAGTATTCAGCATAATTTGGGCACATATTTAGCTTCTAAAGCTTAGATTTTAATTAAATTTTAAGATTTATAATATCTGGCACAAATTTATTTTTAGTAAATCAGTCATAGTACTCTACAGTCATTTCTTAAAATATTAGATCATATGAAACAATTTTATTATGTTATGGTTAGACAGATTTTGAGTGTGTCCTGAGTGCAACATCTGAAGAATAACAAATGGATAATGGTAATTCAAATTGACTAGGAAGTTTGCTAGAATGGTAGGGATTTTCAAAATCGTTTCGTATGAATATATTATAGAAACATTAAAGATAAAACAAAAGTTAGAAAATGGAAGCAATTTGTACTTTTTTTTTTTTTTGTGGTACTGGGAATTGAACCCAGGGGCATTCTACCTGTGAGCTATACCCCCAGCCTTATTTTTTATTCTTTATTTTGAAACAAGATCTCACTAAGTTGCAGAGGTCCTCATTAAATAGCTGAGGCTAAGCCGGGCGTGGTGGCGCACGCTTGTAATCCCAGCATTCGGGAGGCTGAGACCGGAGGATCCGGGTTCGCGGCCAGCCTCAGCTACCTAGTGAGGCACTCCGCAACTTAGTGAGACTCGGTTTCAAAATAAAGAATAAAAAAAAAACTAGGGCTGGGGGTATACCTCGGAGGTAGAATGCCCCTGAGTTCAATCCCCAGTACCACAAAAAAAATATTAACATAAATAGCTGAGGCTGTCCTTGAACCCGGATCCTCTGTCTCAGCCTCCCAAGTACTGGGATTACAAGCGTGCACCACCACACCAGGCTGTAATTTGTACATGTTTGAAGTTCTTCTCTGACTTCTTATCTTCTCACCTTCCTATTTTAGGTATTTCTTTTCCTCTTCTTCCCTTCATCTTTATCTGTTATGCCCTCTCCCACTTCTCTTCCTCAGCCTTCTCCCTTCCTCCTGCCCAGTTTTTAATTGATCACTCACTATGCCAAGCAGTATAATATGCTTGGGTGAACAGGGAATGTAAGCATGATAGACATAGACCCTGTAGTCTTGCAGTTTATCTGTCTTAATGGAAAAGATAAGTATTAAGCATGCCAAAGATTGACTTTATTTACTTTTTTTACTTTGTGGTACTAGAGATTGAACTCAGGGGAATTTTAATCCTGAGCTACTCCCCCAGCCCTTTTTATTTTTTGTTTTGAAACAGGGTCTCAGTAGTTTGCTGAGAGTCTCACTACTTGCTGAGACTGGCCTCGAACCTATGATCCTCCTCTCAGTTTCCTTTGTACTGGGATTACAAGTGAACGCCACTACACCTGGCTGTGCCAATGATTATATAGTTATAAACTTCATGTCTCTGAAGAACTGACAGTTAAGCTGAGTCCCAAAGTCCATTAAGCAAATATTTATTGAGTACTTATTGTGTGCAAGGTACTGCTTTCTAGGCACTTGGGATACAGATTTATATTATACATAGTCCATGTCTTCAAAGATCTTTGCTATAGAGGCAGCAAACAGTAATCATACAACAAAATAATTTGCTGTTAGACCTTATTAGTGAAATATTCTATGACAAAAAACCCAAAATGATAACATGATGAGAACCTGGGAATGGTAAGGGAATACCACTCTAAAGAGATCATTTGAATAATAGAGTAGTTCTTCTATATCCACAAGGAATGCATTCCAAGACACCTTAAGTGGATGCAGATTGTACTGAACCTTATATATACTATTATGCTTTTTCTATACATACATATCTATGATAAAGATTAATTTGTGAATTAGGCAGAATAAGAGATTAGTAGTGATAGAATAGTTAAAATATACTGTAATGAAAGCTATGTGAATGTGGTCTCAAAATATCTTAATATAAGCCGGGCGTGGTGGCGCACGCTTGTAATCCCAGCATTCGGGAGGCTGAGACTGGAGGATCTGGTTTTGAGGCACTCTGCAACTTAGTGAGACTCGGTTTCAGAATAAAGAATAAAAAATAGGGCTGGGGGTATAGCTCGGAGGTAGAATGCCCCTGAGCTTAATCCCCAGTACCGGAAAAAAAAAAAAATCTTAATATACTGTAGACTTTAGTAATTTAATTATACCATATTTTCCTTTATTAAATTGAGAACTTTTACCTTTTCACTTAAGTGAAGCATTTTTACAGCTTCTCTGGCATATCCCAACTGCCAGCATCACTACTCTTGTACTTTGGGACCTTTACTAAGAACAGTAAAGGGTAAGTTGAACATAAGCACTATAATACCACCACAGTCAATCCAGTCTCTTAGGCAGCTAAAGGATTAATGGGCAGGTAGCAATATACAGTGTGGATTCACTAAAGGGAAGATTCATGTCCCAGATGGGATGGTTATAGGAAAGTGTGAGATTTCATCATGCTACTCAGTATGTAGCTTAACTTATGAATTCTTTATTTTTGGAATTTTCTGTTTGTTGTTTTTGAACTGCTTTTGACTTGTGGTAACTACAAAAAATGAAACCGTAAATAATGGAATGATAAGAAGGAGAAAGCCATGAGAAGATGTGTAGAGAATGAACATGTAGTACAAAATCCCCAAGGAGGAAGAATTTATATGTCTGAAAGGATAAGGGGAAAAGTCCAGTTGGGGAAGAGTAGAGGAAAACAAGCTAATAGAGGTAGGCAGGGCCCTTACCACATAGTCATTATAGGTCAGGACAAGTCTTTTTTTCTGGTTGCAATGGGAAACTTAGAGAATTTGAGTATGGAAGAGACATGATTTGATTTGCAGTTTAACAAGATTACTTTGTGTACAGAAGATGGATTTTAAAGAGGAAAGACCAAATGTGAAGTGAAAAGCTGATTTTGTAAAACAGCTGAGATGTAGGATAGGTTTGACTTGGGTAATAGGACATCATGATAAAGGATGGAATTGGTATATATTGTAAAGGTAAAGACATATTATATGGGTTTCTTTTATTTATTTATTTTTTTTAAATTTTTTTTTCCGGTGCTAGGGATTGAACTCAGTGGCATTCTACCTCCGAGCTATACCCCCAGCCCTATTTTTTATTCTTTATTTTGAAACAGGTCTCACTAAGTTGCGGAGGGCCTCACTAAGTAGCTGAGGCTGGCTGTGAACCCAGATACTCCGGTCTCAGCCTCCCAAATGCTGGTATTACAAGTGTGCGCCACCATGCCCAGCTTGGGTTTATTTTTTTGTTGTTTGTTTTTGCAGTACTGGGAATTGAACCCAAGGACATTCTATCTCTGAAGTACACCCCCAGCCCTATTTTTTATTCTTTATTTTGAAACAGGGTCTCACTAAGTTTCAGAGGGCCTCACTAAGTAGCTAAGACTAACTTTGAACCTGCAGTCCTCCTATGTCAGCCTCCCAAGAACTGGGGTTACAAGTGTGCACCGCCAGGCCCGGCTCACATTTTATGTTTATACATATTAGATACTACTTATGGTGTTTTGTTTTTCTTCAGAAACTTAGAGTGCCATTTAATTCTATCAAGAAGACTTGGAGAGCATCAGATTAGGGGAAATGAGTAGTTTCGTTTTGGACGTGGTATTTTTGAGATGCCACTTTGACATGTAAGAAATTGGATGTAAATTATTGGTGTTCAGGGAAATAGTTGGGGCCATATTGTTACCTCTGAGTATTTCTGACATCCCTGGTTGGAGTAATGCATTTCTTTTTATGTTCTCATATCATCTTTTATCCCATATATTTTCATAGCAATAATTGTATTGCTCTCATTATTTCTATCTTGTTTTTTTCTGAGGTTTCAGACACTTGTACCAAAAGTTAAAACTATAGAGAAAAGTGCATAGTCGGTATTTAATAAATGTTTGGTGACTGAATTACGTTTACCTCCCCTGTCCCCAGATCCTGTCAGTTTTACCTGTCATGTCCATATCAAATTCATTTCAGTCTTCGTGTTTCCATCGCCTTAATGCTAATCTTCATCTCATTGGCATCACACATTTTTAAATGGACTTTTTAAGCACTGGAACTTCATTTTAAGTAAACAGTGTTAAATCCTAATTGTATGATATCAATTAGGGATCTGACTATAATGGCTTAAAAATAAGGTGAGTTTTTTCCTTATAGAATGATTAATTGGAAAATAGATGATTTGAATCAGTGGTTCAAATATATGAGAGTTAAGGTATCTAAGATTCTTTTTTTCTGTGTCTAGGCTGAATTTAGATGGAACGGGCTAATAGACTTTAGAGCCTAAAATGATGGTGTGATGTTACTAAGTATAGCACAACTTTGTTTAAATTTAATAATTTGATGATGATTTTAAGATAGGACGATAAGTATAAAAGCAAAAGAAGATAAACACCATTCTAAAGCCGTATGAATATAACACTCAGAAAATCTGATAGGAGCAGAAGGGATAGGCCAACAAGTCTGAGAAGTTAGGGAGTAAGTGGACACCTGGTTTGGAAGTTAATATAGAGGGTAAGGAGGTATTAAGTAGACAAGTGGCTGACTTCACACTTTTAGGTCTACTGAAATGGCAGGATTGTGGTACTGTTAAGGGTGATGGGAAACGGAGAAATAGTATGGATATACTGGAGTAGATTATTCAAAGTGGTGTTGTAGCAAGTCAGTCTGAATAATAAAAAGTCAGAATGGCCCCTGATTGTTTTCTTAGATAAGGGTTTTGAACAAAGAAGCAGAGAATTCTTCAAAGCCTTTCTTGAACACTAAAACATGAAGTCATAACTGAGTATCTTGGACATATTGTGTTGGTCTGGAGTTTATGAAAGTCCCAAAGAGTTACTGTCTATTGGGTTTCTAAGTGAAAAAATGTGAACTTTTTTTGTTTCGATTTTAGTCGTACTGGGGATTGAACCTGGGAGTGTCCTGCCATGGAACTACAACCCCAGCCCTCTTTACTTTTTATTTTGAAATAGGGTCT
>PVLC010000495.1:70936-87633 GCA_004027655.1 Graphiurus murinus
GCATTCGGGAGGCTGAGACCGGAGGATCCGGGTTCGCGGCCAGCCTCAGCTACCTAGTGAGGCATTCCGCAACTTAGAGAGACTCGGTTTCAAAATAAAGAATAAAAAATAGGGCTGGGGGTGTAGCTCAGAGGTAGAATGCCCCTGAGTTCAATCCCCAGTACCGCAAAAAAAAAAAAAAAAAAAAAAAAAAGAAATAGGGTCTTGTAGTGTGGCATGATGGCACATGCTTTGTAATCTCAGTACTTGGGAGGCTGAGGCAGGAGGATCGCAGGTTCGCAGCCAGCCTCAGCAACTTATCGAGGCCCTCCGCAAATTAGTGAGACCTTATTTCAATAAAACAAACACATCTGGCAGTGTAGCTCAGAGGGAGAATGCCTCTAGGTTTAATCCCCAGTGCAAAAAAGAAAAGAAAGAGGAGAGAGAAAGAAGGAAGGAAAGAGGGTCTTGATAATTTACTGTACACTAGCCTCCAACCTGTGATCTTCCTGTCTCAGCCTTCCAAGTACTGGGATTACAGGCATGTGCCACCATGCCTGGCTTGAGCTTTTTTTTTTTTTTTTTTTGCGGGTCTGGGGATTGAACTCAGGGGCATTCTACCTCCAAGCTACACCCCCAGCCCTATTTTTTTATTCTTTATTTTGAAACCGAGTCTCACTAAGTTGCGGAGTGCCTCACTAGGTAGCTGAGGCTGGCCACGAACCCAGATCCTCTGGTCTCAGCCTCCCGAATGCTGGGATTACAAGCGTGCGCCACCACCCCCGGCTTTGAGCTTTTTTTTTAAGCTGGAATATTTTGATACTGTAATACATCTTTAGTGCCTTCCATCTAACGCTAACTTAAAATATTTTAATAAATATTCAGCTATGAAACATTGTGTGTTTTTAACTTCAAATTAAATGTTATGAACTTACTTTAACATGTTAAGTGTATTAAGTGAGTGTTCTGTTAAACAAACTAATATCCCTGGTATTTTTTTTTTTAAGGTACAACAGGGGAGAACTGGAAATTCGGAGAAAGAAGCAGCACTTCCATCTACAAAAGCTGAGTTTACTTCTCCTCCATCATTATTCAAGACTGGACTCCCACCAAGCAGGTGAGTTAGAATGTTATAACTTAATTATTGTAAGGCATTGGTATCTTTACATTGTATTTGTGCTGCATTAAGTATAAGGGCTCCCAGTGTTTTACCAACAATAACTGGAACATTGCATTAGGCAAGCAGGAATGAAGCACAGTATATACATAGGTGCATGTATAAGGAAACAGGGCCACTTTCCGGAAAAGTGGTAACAATGATCTTGCTGGTTTCTATGCGTATTATTCTTATATAAAGACTTATTGGAGTTCCTAAGTCTAGATCTATCAGCTTAAAGGTTTTTGGCTGATTCGTGGTATAAATTTCTGCCTGGAAAATCTTTCAAATTAAAGCCATTTTTTCTTTGGTTTTATGTGGTAGTACTTAATTTTGTGTTTACAAAGTACTGGATGCAACAGGCAGATATGTGCTGAAAAATGTCCTTTTTACTCAAATGTGACAAATACTTACCCTTTTACTCTATTACAAGGAAAATGGCAAAGGATAGGCTCAGGCTAGGGAAGTTGATAGTGCCAGCAGTTTAATTTGGGGTTAGATAAAAGTGACTTTTAAGTGTGGACATGAAACCAATCAACTGAGCTATTGCTAGTTCTTAGCCAGATCATTTACCTTTTGTGTTCTTTGTTTAAATTTATTTTATACAGTTTTCTGTTTTCATTCTTCTACTTTTTTAAATTGTACTTCCCAGTATATTAATGCAGGAAGAGACCTTAGGAGAGCATCTTGCTCAGCCCTAAAGATTCTTGAAGCTTTTAGCTAAAATTAAATGTCAGAAAGTGATCTAAGATTTGTTTGGATTGTCATAGACTTGCCCATATGTTTCTTATTTAAATTAAATGCAGCTGGGTACAGTGGTGCACACATATAATCCTAGTACTTGGGAGCCTGAGACAGGAGGATTGCAGGTTTGAGGCCAGCCTCAGCAACTTAATGAAATGATCAGCCACTTAGATATACCCTGTTTCAAAATAAAAAAAATGGGCTAGGGGTATATTTCAGAGGTAAACTGCTCCTGGGTTCAATCCCCAGTACTAAGTAAATAAATGAAATCCAATCTTACAAAGTGATTAAAGAATTTATGATACCTAAGGAATGTTGATCCTTTCAATATGTAGTATTCCTTTGTTTTTTCTTTTCATTTAAGAAGTCAACTTTAATTCTTTGAGCTTATGATGTTCTGTAGGTTAAAGTGGTGTTAAAAACTTGGAATCTGGAGGTAGACTTGTGGGGTTCAATTTCTGGGTTTGAGACTTCACAGTTATATGTCCCTGAGCAAATTCCTTAAATGTTTTAGGCCAGGATCTCCTAGTCTTCAAAATATAGTAATACTACTTCCCTCACACTGTGGTTATGTATATTAAGTGCATTTATTTATATGAAATGTCAGTGCTTGGTGAATAAAAAAGACCAGATATACTAGATATTTCCTGTTATTAATCTATTTAAAAATCAATAGCAATTTTTTCTGTAGTTGCCATTTTTGTTTGTTGTTTAAATTTGGGTTGGATTATATAGGACCTTTGACTTTTCCTGTAATTGAAATAAATGGGGAGCCAATGTTAGATTTTGGGCAGAGCAGTAAAATAATCTGATTGAGGTTTGTAAAATCTCAGTTTGGCTGCTTTATTAAGAATAGCCTATAGAGTGATTACAGGTGGAAACCAGCCAGTTGGGAAGTTGTAGCAATTAACTAAGCAAGTGATAGTGGTGATTTGGACCAAGGTAATAGTGGTAGAGATGGTGAGAAGTAGTCAAATACTGGATATATTTCAAGAGGTAAGCCAGTAGACTATCTTGATGGTTTAGATGTAGATTATAGGGAAAATACAATGAAGGATGAATGAATACAAGGTTTTTGTCCTACTTAATTCAGCTGGAATGATGACGTTGTTATTACTGAAATGGAGAAGATTATAGAGAAGGAGTGGCTTTTGGAGGAAGAAGACCATGAATTCCGTTTAGGACAGTAAGATTGAGATGCCTCTCACATACAAATGGGAGATTTGGGAAGTTGGATATGTGGATCTGGAGTATAGGGGAAGAGTATTGGCTGGAGATATAAATTTGGGATGATCACTGTTTCAGCAGTATTAAATGAAGCTATGAAATGTATTTAGACCACAAAAAAGTATTGATAGGGAAGTGGTAAGAGGACAGAACCTTGAAGCATTCTCTTACACATCAGAAAAATAGAAATAAGAGACCAAAAAGGAGGAATGACTAGTGAAGAAGAAAATTCAGTGTGTGTCTTGAAAAGGGTGTGTTTTAAGGAGGAACGATCAACTATCAAACATGATTGATTTGTCAAAAATGAAGAATGAGAATAATTATTTGATTTTCAAATGTAAAAGTCATTGGTGATCCTGACCTGGGTAATTTTCAGTGGTACAAGACTTTGGAATGGATTCAAGAGAGAATGGAAGGAGAGGAATAAGAAAAAATATGGAAACACTTTAAAGACTATTTTCTTTAAATTCAGGACAGTAGCTAGAAGGAAGTGTGGGACTGGGAGGTTTTTCAAAATAAAAGAATTTGCTACATTTTGTATACTTAAGGGATGAGTTACTAGAGGAGAAATTGATTCAACAAGTGAGGAGGCAGTGTCATTGTTACAAAGGCCAGAGGGAATAGAATATAATATGTTGATAATGAAATTAGCCTTAAGTAGGGGCATGTACAGCAAACACTTCACTCACAGTAATGAGAGGATACAGGGTCCCAGTGCAGGTAGGTAGGTGGGTAATGGTAATGGGAACAATTGAAAGCGCTGATTGCTTTCATTTTCCCAACAAAATAAGAGAGTGAAGTTAGTGAAAGGAGGCGTTGAAGGTTTGAGAAGAGAGGAGAAGGTCTGAAGTAGTATTTTGGAGTGTGTGAGAAGAGAAAGGAGTAAGATGCTCGGTGATGTAGCTGGAAGGAAATACAGGGGTCAAGGTAGGAGAAATTACAGGATTGTATATGCTGATAAGAATGAGTTAGAATAAAAAGTTGATGGCATAAAGAGTAACTGTTTATTGCCAGTTTTTCTAGAGGTTAGTGACGTGGTTTAAAATGAGACATGTCAGCTTGTTTGTGTTCATATTTCTCCCCCTTGTCAGGTATGTGTGTGTCCATAAAGAGTAGAAGAGTGGTATTTAACAGGAGTATAACAGGTAAAAGTAGCGAAAAAGAAAGTAAGCATGTACTCGAGAGTGATTTTAATTATGCACTATGGATATAAGGAAAGATGGAGGTCGTAAGGCGATATGGATAAGGAAATATGGGAGGACAGAGATAGGTAAAAGCAGTAAAAAGTTGATGAAGGATGGAAAAATTAGGCCCATCACTACTAAAGAAAAAATAATTACTTATTCACCCTATAGAAACATAACCTAACATGTGAGTACCAACAGGACCCACTGCTTACCAGGAAAGATTCCTTTTTAGATTCATCTCCATTTGATCAAAAGGATACTTTTCAATCATTGTGAAATATTTCCCTTAAAAACTGTGTTTTTCCCCATTTTACTCACATTTATGGAAATTGGATAGAATCTTTGGAAGTAAAAATTACGTTGACTTTTAAGGGCGAAGACAGTAATAACCATTTATTAAAACAGATTGTAAAACATTTAAGAGTAATGAGCTAACTACTGATGTTATCATGTTTCCATTGTTACAATCATAGATCACCTTATTAAATGTAGAGATAGATGTTGTGTTTGCACAGAACTTTAGAAAATTTGTTTTGTGTGTGTGTGTGTGTGTGTGTGTGTGGTACTGGTGAATGAACCCAGATGCATTCTGCCTTCAAGCTACATCCTCAACCTGATTTTTTATTTCTTACTTGGAAATAAGGTCTGGCTAGGTTGATGAGAATCTTACTACTTGCAGAGGCTGTTTACAGGTGTGTGCTACCACATCTGCTGAAAATTTGATCTTTTTACTTTTATGAGTAGGAAGGAGTGCTGGGTTTCTGACTCTGTTATTTCCAGCAAATTGATATACTAAAATAAAATGTTCTGTTTAATAGTAAGAATGTTCTGCTTAATATTTAAAAGATTTTTTTAGTACCTTTTTTTTTTTTTTTGCAGTACTAGGGATTGAACTCAGGGGCATTCTACCTCTGAGCTATACCCCCAGCCCTATTTTTTATTCTTTATCTTGAAACAGGGTCTCACTAAGTTGCGGAGGGCCTCACTAGGTAGCTGAGGCTGGCTGCGAACCCGGATCCTCCGGTCTCAGCCTCCCGAATGCTGGGATTACAAGCGTGCGCCACCACGCCTGGCTATTACCCATTTTTGAAGTATATACATACAGAAAGGTGACATGTTGTGAATGTACAGAAAGTAAGTTTCTTGATGTTTTCACAAACTCAACATACCCATGGAAACCAGCACATAGCTCTGTAAACAGAACATTACCATTTTCTCCTCAAAGTCCCTTTTTTGCCCCTTTACTTGTTTTCATTTTTCTAATGTTTTGACAGAAATTCAAACTTAAAAAGAACTGCAAGGAAAGTACAAAAAACTTTAACATGCACAGATTGATTAGGTACTAACATGTTGTCATAATTTGCTTTTTTGTAATTTCTCAAAAACATTTTTCTTTCCGAATCATCAGAACGTTGATTGTGGGCTTTATTCCCCTCTATCCATAAATAATTCAGTATGTACTTTTTAAGAACAAGGATCTGGGTCATTCATTATGTTCAATTTTTTTCCTCTGTATTCTTTTTAAATCTGGAACAGCTTTCAGATTTCAGCCTTTCGTTGTATATTGTAACATTGAATTTTAGAATAGTTTAATTCAGTTATTTTGTAGATGGTACTTCAATCTAGGTTTGCCTGCTGTCTCCTCATTATTATACTTTGGCTTTGCTTTGTGGATAGTAATAGTTTGTAAGTGATGCTGGGTCTTTCTCACTGTATCATTCTTTAGATACATGGTATCAGTTTGCCCAGTTATTAGTGACAACTTCAATTATCTGTGGTAGTGTCCTTTGAGTTTCTGAACCGCAGTTACTGTTTCCCCCTTTGTATTTAGTATGTAATTTTGTGGGGGAAACTGGGTTTAAATACCTGGTTCATCTTTGACTTTTCATCCATTGATGATTTTTACTTTAACATATACTGCTATAATGGTTGTGAAATAATGACTTATCCATAATGGCTACGAAATAGTTTTTATTTAACTCTTATTTCTCTTTACATTTATTTATTAGTTCACATTCTACTTTAAAAATGAGTTTTTTCTACCTACGTCACTTATGCTTGATCACTTAGATCATTAATTCTTATTTAAGAGTGACAATGTATGTGAGGCGTATAAATACGGTGTATTTGTATATATGGCATACAAACCATATATATGATTCATGTATACTGTAATTCATTTTAATGCTCAAATTGTTAGGTCAGTGGAGCCTATTCAAACTGGCTCCTTTAACCTTCTGACATGTCCTCATTTTTATTTGTTTATTTTTTTGAGAATTCTGTATTCTTTGGTATTGTCAAGATGTTCTGGGATTATCTTGTATTTTCCCTGCTTCTTCCCAAGAAACAGCTATTTCTTGAAGGCACTCTGGTTCCTCTTAGAGGGTAAATTGCAATTAAAAATCAAAATCAGGTTGCTAACTATGCTCATTGTACTCAGGTATCATTTATTTTCTGCCTTTTCCTCACCCGGAGCTAGAAAAAATCAACAATTTCAATATAAAATTGTCATAAGTATATTCTTTTTCTAAAATTTAGATACCATACTTGTTTTACATTCATTTCAACACTACAGTATTCTTACTTCCCTTCTCCTCTTCCATTTTCCATCCCCCTTTTCTTTAGTGAGAACCTGGTTCTCAACATCTTTAGTATGCCTTCTCATTTAATTGATCTTCACATACACACAAAATAGATTCAGAACTTCTACACTCACCATTACAAAAACAAATCCATAGAGTTCAAAATTTGTGATTTTTTTTTTCTTAATGAAGGTGAATAATCAAAATATTGTGTTAAAAAGTTTCCTTCAATATGTGTTAAAAAGTTTCCTTCAGAATGGATATATGTTATTATTTAAATATAATTTGTTCATTGTATCTGTTTGCTTTCACTTTTAGCATTTCCTTTTCTCTAAGACTATTCATATAATTTTAATTTTTGCATATGTAAAACATTTCAAATAGTTACATAAGCAAAGGTGTATCTTTATATCTAAAACTGTATAAAGATAATAGCACTCTTTCTTTGCTTCTTTCACTCCTGTCATTAAGAATTTTCATTTCATTTAGTTTTGGATTTTTTTTGTGTATATATATTTCCATTTTCTTAGAAAGAAATTTTTAAGGGATTGGTAAGGGTGTATTTACCTGAACTTTTTATTGAATGTGTCATGGAGGATAAAATTCACTTTCTTTGGAATTTTACTTTGAAAGAGTTGTTATTATCAAACGGAATTTTAATAAAATATATTTAGTATAGCTTTTTATGAAACATCTGAATGTTGCTGTTAGTTAACTGGTTGCACTAACAATACCTATGTGTGTTACTGAAGAATGGTAGGAAAAGAGTGATCCTCCTGTCTCAGCCTCCTAAGTACTGACATTGTAGGTGTGCATCACCACACCTGACCAAAGAAATACTAAAATTTTGAATTAGATTTTGTGAAACTAGAAATTAATGTTATGAATTCATAGAGGCACAGAAACAAGCCCCTGGTTCTTTTCTCATTTCTGCATTTAATACTGTCTATGTTGAGTTATATTTATAAAAATATTTTAGAGTTAGTAAAATATTGATAACATGTCTATATTTAAATGTCACTAACAGTCTTAGTACCATAGCAGATGTTTTATGTGACTTGAAAAGGATGATACTATAGGAACATGCTAAAGGACTTTAGAAAAAGCATGTCAAGGAAAAATGAAAATAAAACAGAACAAGGGAGGTCAGAGATGACCTTATGTAAGAAAAAAACATAGCAAATTTATCTCACCAGAAACAGCACCTCTTCTCAGTCTCAGACAAGTACTGCCTCCAGAAAAGCCAATTCAAGTGTTGGAAAGTGGCAGGATCGATACGGGAGAGCCGAATCACCTGATCTAAGGTAAGGCTGTTTTTAAGATACTACTTGATGTTTAGATCTTTGGTGGTGTTTTGTCTCATTAGTAAGATAACAAATTTTGATTAGACTGTACATATTTTTATCCCTCCCCCCCCCCATTATGCTTTTTCAGGTTATAGTTGAGGGTTTTGTAGTTACCTTATTAATTAAGACCTAGCCTGTATCTTGACAATCATCCTTCCATCCTTTTATAATGTATAATAAATTGCATTGAACAATGCTCAGTAAATATTTTCTCTTCCCCAGGCTTCAGGTTGATTCTTTTTTTCTCATACCATATCCTGTTAAATATCCCCAGAAGCTTTTCTTTGAGTATTTTCTTTGAATACAATTTAATTTTTGAGCCCATATTTAGGACCAGTAAAATCTTTCCAATCTGGATACCCAGCTATACTGTATAAACTTGGTATTCCATTAAGTGGGTCTACTAGCTTTCCTGGGATGTTCTGTTTCCTTTGTTGTTGTTATGCTTTGGCTCATCATTTATCCTGCTTAGAATTTTGGTTTGTGTTCTAAATATTTACAGAACATACATCCTTAAGCAGGTATTATCATTTCTCTGAGCCTATAAAATGGAAATAATTTTATGAGACGCACTGTGTTGGGATATGAAAATACAATGCTAACAGTAATCAATCTGACATTATATTTTCATGCCTAGCCTAAAAATATAGATCAAGATTGCTTCCAAATATACCCTTTGAGGTTTTAAATTACTGATTATATGGGGGGTAATTTTGTTTTTGCTTTACTTTTGTTACAGAATTTTAGGCTTTCTTCCTGTGCAGCTTGATTAATGTGTTTTAAATTATTTAAAAACTTTTACATACGTAAATTATAAGATACCTTTGATCATAATCCCCTTATGAAAAGCAAAGGGAAGAAACACAATCAAAATTTGACTTTCGTAGATTTCTTTTTCTGTACATTTCTCATGAGTTGCAAGAATTTATAATTTGCTTTGGGCATGGTGGCACACACATGTAATCACAGTTCTTGGAATGCTGGGACAGGAGGATCATGGGTTTGCAGCCAGCCTCAGCAATTTAGAAACACCCTGTTTCAAAATGAAAAAATTAAAAGGGCAGGGGTTGTAGCTTGGTGATAGAATGTTCTTAGGTTCAATCCCTAATATCAAAACAAGAAAAAAAAAGATCTAATTTGCTTTGATAGGATTTCCTATTAGGAGAGAATAAATTTAGTGATTCATGCTCACGCACGTGTGTGTGTGTGTGTGTGTGTGTGTGTGTGTGTGTGTGTGTGTGTGTTTTAGTTACTGGGGAATGAACCCAGAGGCGTTTTACCTGTGAGCTAGACTTCCAGCCCTGTTTTGCTTTTTATTTTGAAACAGGATCTCATTAAGTTGCTAAGGGTCTTGGAAAGTTGCTGAGACTGGCCTCGAACCTGCAATCTTCCTGTCTCAGCCTCCAAAGTATACAGGTATGCATTACCACATGCGACTTTTCAAGAGTTATTTTAACTAAAGAACAGATCTGACAGATGTGGAGTAAAGTGTATGAAATTTTTCACATTTCTTATTTCTATGAAACCCATGTTTTAATACTTGTACTATGATATAATTTCTTTATTACTAACTTCATTTAGCACATAGAGAAATACTTGGATTTAGTATTAACCTGGTCAGAAACATCAATAGCCTGTTTTATTCTTTATTTTGAAATAGGGTCTCACTAAGTTGCGGATTGCCTCACTTGGTAGCTGAGGCTGGCTGCGAACCTGGATCCTCTGGTCTCAGCCTCCCAAATGCTGGGATTACAAGCGTGCACCACCACGCCCAGCTCATCAATAGCCTGTTTACCAGACAGTAAGAATTTCGATTATAGAACATCATTAATTATGCCACTATTGATAATGAATATGTGGCCTAAGTTTTCTTAAACTTAAAACTGTTTCATGCCTAAGTATTGGGTTTAGATCTTAGGTATAGTTTTGTCAATATCTACCTGTATAAATTAAGGAGAATTCCCTTAAGTCTCTATGCCTCCGTTACCATATTTGTAAAATGATGGGCTAGATTCGGTATTCGAGAAATCCTCTTCAATCCTAAATTCTCTAGTTTGCAATGGGAAAGGGGATCTTAGAAATTAGGAAAAGCGTGGACTAGAATGCCTTCAGTTTGGACAAGCTAACTTTTGTAGGCAATGTCAGAGAAATACTTAAAGCCCCCCCTCCCCCTTTTTATGGAACCCAGGGGCATACTACCTCCAAGCTTCATCCCTAGCCTTGTTTTACTTTTTTATTTTAAAACAGGGTCTCACTAAGTTGCTGAGGGTGGAATGGAACCTGTGATCTTCCAGTCTCAGTCTGCCAAGTACTAGGATTACAGGCATATGCTGCCACACCCAACAAAAGGCCATTATTTTTAATGAAAATTTAAACTTTTTTTCTTTTATATTATTTTAACATCTGAATTTATATCAGCCATTTACTTTTTTAAAAAAGTGTTATGCTTTTGATGTAATACTTTATTTCCTGAAGCAATATGGCTTTTAGGGAGAATATTGATTCTCATATCTGAAAATGATGCATCTCTGCTTAATCCATATAAATTTCCCCTACACTCTTCTTTCTTCCCCTAACAGAAATACTTTGAAATACTGAAAACTCTCCATTCTGATTTTGTAGTTAATCTTGGGAAATATATATATAATAGGAAATATGACACAATTTCAGTATATATTGTGTGGTTTTGAAATTTTCAAAAGTAAATACCCTAGATATAAGCAATTTTTTTTTTCTTTAAAGCATTTTATGTGTGTGTTGAGACACACACTTCCTTAGTATAAGATAGGAAACTAGATTCCAGGTCTTGTATTTAATGTAACTGAGAATTGTAAAGTTTGAGACATTGTAACTTTATTTGAAGATTTGGACTTCTTACAATAATTACTGCTAAATTATGTAACTGTTTTTAATAAACAGGATTCTTCAGGCTAACTGTATAACATTGGCATTCTCTTGGTGAGAGTTTTCTTTATAAATTCAAATTTGTAACACTTAGCCCATTAGTAAGAAGAATGAAGCAGTTTTGTAAACACAGAAAATTGAAGTTGATACATTACTACTTCATTAGTGGACTGAGTGATAGCTGTAAATTCACCCTAACATCCAGTTTATTTCTTTATTATGTTTCTTTATGTTTTCATTTTATAGTAACAAGTTCTTGTTCTTAGATATTATGTTTCAAAATTTAGATTGTTTATGTTAAGCTTGTGTTCTTTTGTCTGAATACTTTCTGTTAAATGATGACCACATTAAGAAAAGGACTGTTAAGGTTGTAAAGTGCTATGCAAATGTCAGTTCTCATTATGGCTAAGTCTATCATTTTACTTTAAAAAAAAAAAAAAAAAAAAAAAAAAACCTACAAGGTGCCCAACCAGCATTTGATTTTAATCTTTATACCAGTTAGGATTAAGTCTCTAAGATAATGATTCTCAAACATGCCTGGGTACCAGAATCACCTGGAGAAGGTTTTAGGAATCCTGATGCCCAGTATATACATCAATACTTTTTTGAAGCTTCTTATATAATTCCAACATACAGCTAGAGTGAAGACTACAATTCTTTTTTTTTTTTTTTTTTGCGGTACCAAGATTCCGAGCAATAAATACCCCCAGCCCTAGTTTTTATTCTTTATTTTTGAAACAGGGTCTCACGCCCTGCCATCCATTCTTTTAGAGTAGTGGTTCTGAATTTTCTTTGAAAGCAATAACCTGTTTGAAAACTAGTTGCAAACTATGGTCTCTTGTTGGAAACTTACATGTATACACATGTATTTATTTAGGTTCAGGGACCTCCTGATCCTTCTTATAATACCATGTATGCTAGTTAAAGAACTCTTGCTCTCAAAAACATAATTAAATCCTTAGATCAACCCTGACTATTAAGAGGGATAAATACTTCAAGCACATGTTTTGCTTCCCCTAATTAAATTTTTTATTGAATTGTACATTGTTTTGCTTCACACAGCATTGAGGAACATTTTGAGAAACAGCTCTTGTGAAGTTCACTTTTGGTTTTTGTTGTAGTAATATTGGAAACTTTGTCTCTAGTTCAGTGCTTTTGAAAGCATTAGTTTGGAATCCATTAGTGGTTTATGAAATAAATTTGGTGGTTCCAACCAGCATTTCTCGGTTTTGTGTTGTTTATTTTGCCTTTTTTTGTTATATTTAAATATTAATATAATCATTTGATTTTAATGTTACGCTTTTTCCTTTATAGTAAGCATTGTTTCATGAAACTTAAGTTTGCTTTTGTGTAATATGTGTGTTCCCAATTGCTGTGCAAAATGTATTTCATACAATGTTTTCAGTCAGTAAGGTTTAAATACTATTACACTCTATCCTACTCTCAGTTATAGTAGGTGCTGCCTTGTGGGGTAAAGTACTTGTAGAACAGTACTTATCTAACACATAGTAAAGTACTCCATAAATAGTGTTAGTGTAATGCCAAGTGCCGTTGTGCATGCATGTCACTGTCATGCTAATCTACATTATGATGTGAGATTATAACGCACAATAAAAGTGTATATAAAAAACACCAACCGGGCGTGGTAGCGCACACCTGTAATCCTAGTGCTTGGGAGGCTGAGACAAGAGGATTGTGGGTTCAAAGCCAGCCTCAACAACTCAGTGAGGCTCTCAACAACTTCGTGTGACTGTTTCCAGGTAAAAATTAAAAGCTTAGGGGTGTAGAATGTTCCCAGGTTCAGTTCCCAGCAGCATCACAAAGAAAATTTTTAAAAAATCGTGATTATTTTTCTTACCAGGAAAAGTGACCTTCAGATGAAATGCTTGTTTTTCCTTATGTACTTTAACAACTTTTATATTAATGATGTCTTTTGATTGCTAAAAATAAGTAACTCACAGATCAAACTATGTCAAAAGATTGGCAACTAACCTTTCATCTATCTTTCCTTGACACTGAATCGTCATTTAAAATTTTCTATTGTATCTCTGCAAGCAGCCCTCATCATTTCTGGGATATGAAAATCATCAGATGAGTTGTTAATTCCATTATGATTTCTGGGATATTTGCACATTCACTGGTACCAGGAGGGAAGATAGAAGCTCTTGTGAATGTTGCCTGTTTAAATTATAGATTAATTCAGGTGTTCTATGTGGTTAGTTTCTTTCTGAGCATTTTACTGGATGGTTGAGTCTAATACAGAGAGGAGGCTCATGATAGGAGCGTTAGCTCTATGCCTTTTTGAACAAATTTGTAGGCTCAGTTAAACCTATACTATACTCATCCATGTTAAATATTATGTGCTTTTGGTTACTTAGGTACACTGTGTATCTGCTCATAATATTTTTGAGCAAAATGATAAACTTAATTTCTGATTTACTTAAGGTAAATCAATTTGGTAAAAACCCCTGGGCCTGGAGGTCTTATGAAAATATAAAAATTGAAATTTCTAAACTTCCCTCTAAGGATGTATACTTATTAGTACCAATTTCTCAGTTTTCTGTTTTTAGAAACATAGTATTTGCTTCTTTGAATCTTTAGTGGTTAATTCACTTAAAGCCGGAAAAAAACCAAAAAAACGAACAAACAAAAAAAACTAGATTTCTCTGACCATATTTAAGATAAATGTTTAGGAAATGAATACTCTCATGTGTCTCAATTTTTGAAATCTAAAAGTCCTTAGAGATCAGTGGTAAAAGACAGCTTATAGAAATCTTCTTCTTTAACAGAAAGTTGAGTTTTATCTCTAGATAACAAGAATTTGCGATCTAAATGTAAATCCAAATGTATTTGGGAAAATTTAGTCTTGATGACAGTAAATTTAAAATTGGAGAAGGGGACAAATCCTGCAGTTCCTACAGTTAGGAATAGGAAAGCGTAGAAAGGACAAGTACAGATTTTGACAAAGTCTACGTAGTAGTAAACAGTGAAGGAAATCCTGCCCTCAGAATATATACCTGTATCTGGTAGGATGTTCGAATCTGAGAGGTATGCAAAGGGCTGATGGCATGTGCTTTGATATGAAGTGGTGGTGGGCATGGCTTTTATTAAGTCTTAAGGTAGAAATGGGAGGATTATTTGTTTTATCTTAGAGGATTTGAATTTTTCCTATGTGAATGTTGGGATATTTCTTGTTATATTGGAGGCTATAAGTTAAGTGAAATCATTCTTTATCTTTGATATCATGAAGGAACCTAGGAAGTCATTGATCCAGGCTAAAATTAGAAAGGTTGAACTCTAATAGAGTCCTTATTTTTATGAGTATAAAATTATTTCTGGAGTGTTTTAAGTTTCACTTGAGACAGACTTTCACTGACACATTATTTCCAATAAAGTCGTAAATTTCTTACAAGTAAATTATTTTGCTGGCAGGAAGCATAGCTCAAAGGGAAGGGGTCTTAGAAGCTTTGAGATCAGAAAGATTTGGGTTTGAAAGTTTAAGATTTTTGTGAGATTGAGGTATAACAGGTTTGACATTCAAAAAATGCTATCTGTTGCCATTAGTCATTTTAGGAACCTAACCTGCTAACTCTGGAAGGATCTTTAGTATTTTATTGTTTTACTTTGCCCAGAAAGTTTTTAAAGATGGACTTGCTTAGGACTGGGGTTTTTTTTGTTGTTGTTGTTGTCTATAGGTAAGTTTTCAGAAGTTAAACTGATTTCTATTTTGTTTTTCAATGCTTTGATTATATCACTAAGGGAAATAATGTCTGTGTGTCTAAAAGATGGTTATTCCTTTTTAAGGCAAACTTATAAAAGATTGTGATAGAATCATTTGTCACAATTGTAGAGACTGACAAATTTTGTCTAGCATTTGCTATATGAATCAGTGCCATGAAGGTTAACATAGTTGGAGACTTTAAGAAATAGTGAGTTTAGAAGAAAAGTTATGCAAATACTTAAAAAATAACATTTTGGTCATTGCTTGGTGTGTCATTTGTAGCTTATTAATAAAACATAGTTTTTTATCATAGTGCAAATGAATGAGATCTATTCAGTAAAATTCTTTCAATGTATACTTTTATTTTAAAATATTAAAAATCATTTTGATTTTTATTTCTTATTTTTTTCTATTTGTGTCTCATTTTTTGGACATCTAATATGTGAAACTGAATGGATTTGATTTCTCTATTGCAGGAGATTATCTGGAGCAATTGATGTTATTGGTCAGACTATAACTATTAGCCGAGTAGAAGGAAGGCGGCGAGCAAATGAAAACAGCAACATACAGGTTTAGTATTTAAAAATAAACTTTTTTTTTTTTTTTTTTTGCGGTACTGGGGATTGAACTCAGGGGCATTCTACCTCCGAGCTATACCCCCAGCCCTATATTTTTTATTCTTTATTTTGAAACTGAGTCTCGCTAAGTTGCGGAGTGCCTCACTAGGTAGCTGAGGCTAGCCTCGAACCCAGATCCTCTGGTCTCAGCCTCCCGAATGCTGGGATTACAAGTGTGCACCACCACGCCCGGCAAAATAAACTATTTTTAAATAAGGGATTATGTCTTCATTGTCATTTAATTTGTGTCATCAAAATTCAGAGTGCTATAATGAAAATTCATAGTGTTAGATGCTTTTAGTTCTATAAAAAGATTTAAAATGTGGAATCAGTCATTCTTTTATTTATTATAAAAGCTTTTCCATTTAGAGCCTGTAATTTCTGGGCCTTTCTTAGCAAGTTTTTTTCTTTTTCCTTCTTATAAACATATATCTTGACTTGTATTAATATTTGCATTTTTGTATTACCTAGTAACTGGTGGTCACAGAGACCTTTTTAAGCAAAGAAGATTTCAGTTCACATTGCAACTAAAATCAGAATATTTCTTAGACACTGGTTCAAGCTATTTAATTTTGTTATTATTTTTCTACATCTGAATCACATAGACATTGCTTAGTAGTTATTACACCAGAAAATCTAATGGGGTAGTATTTATTTTACATATATATATATTACTTATTAATATAATTTATTGAGTATATATGTTTTTTTGGTTTGTGTGTGTGTTTCAGTGCTGAGAATTGAACCCAGAGGCATTCTACCTCTGAGCTACACACCCAGCATTATTATATTCTTTATTTTGAAACAGGATCTCACTAAGTTGCAGAGGACCTCACAAGTGGCTGAGGCTGGCCTCGAACCTACAATCCTCCTGTCTCAGCCTCCCAAGTATGGGGATTACAAGCATGTGCCACCACTCCCAGCTAGCTATGGTTTTTGAGATTACTTAATCTTTTTGTCAGTTTACTATTTGTAAAAAGAGAAAGTAAAACCCATTAAGACTTCAAAAAAATATTTAGAATCACTGAACAAAATATTAGGGGAGCGGATCACAATAATTCTACCACCTAAATGTCTCATTTAACATTCTGGTACATCTCTTCCTAGTTAGGGAGCAAAGTTGGGATGCTACTATAATTATATATTTGTCTATCCCTTTTTTCATTAAAAATTATTTGCATTTTTCCATATTAATCTCAAAAATATGATTTAGAATCTTTTATTTAACATGTCA